>PVKS010010862.1:0-49973 GCA_004027875.1 Aplodontia rufa
GATAATTGCAATATCCAGAATATTTACACATTTTATACACATTTTATATTATTTTGTTAAAATCGTGTAAGGTTGTTCAAAAAAAAATTAAAGATTTGTGTGATAATGTACTGTTAATCATAAAGCAATGAAAACATTTACTGATGAGTTTGATAAGGATGATTGCTGATGGAAAATCTCATCCCAGAACTAGTCCATAATGCTGATTAAATGTCACTGTTTTAGCATTATTGTCCCAGAATGACAGGGATTACAGCTGATAGAGAGCCCCTACGGGAATTAAGAATGTCAACAAGAAATGTCGACAATTATTATAAGTGTATATGTTTATTTCATACTTTAGTATGGTGGGATTACAGAGGAGAAATGAGTTTGGGGAATGGATGAAGGGGGGTAGATCCTGGTTTAGGATTGGCTTTAACTTCCTGTCTCACCATGTCAGTATCCATGTATGCATGAATATGTAACAACAATTCCCTCCACTATATAAGACTATATCAAACTAAAAAAAAAAAAATGCCAACAAGACAATGAACATGCTAGGATGTGGTAATGCATCAGACAAGTATAAGTGTAAAACTTGCTGTGATAGGTAATAGCTTGCATTCTTGCTGTTTTAAAAGTGAGTTTCCTATTAGTTCATTATTCTTATAAAAGGAACAGTTTGCTAGGGTTGGTTTCCCTAATATTTTGTGGCTTTTGCTCACTGCTGGGAAGCTGGACTAGATAGATGATCAACTTCAAGATTTTGTTATTCCTTGACAGAGGTACTTCTCATCCTCCAGCTGAAATTCTGATAAAAAGTAATGTTTATGGAATGTGCTTTAATTAAGCCATGTGACCAAAGTATCCTTAGATAAATGAAGAGTAAATATAAAAATACTTTCTTGTATTTAGCATGCTAGTGCAGCAGTGAACAGAGAGAGGTGTGGGTGTAGAAGGTTTTCAAAAGGAGTTCAGCATGAAGAATGTCATATATGCAGTTTTCAGTGCTTAGAACACAGTGACTAAAGACACAGTTGTGATGCTTGATACAAATTCTGGCCCATTACTGTATTCAGTGATGATAATGAATAAGGTGGTAACTTTGAAGGAGTCTGTATATCAAGTGAGAAAACAAATGATGTCTGACCTTTCTTATGCAAAAAATTATTCATTCAGAGTCCCTCAGTAAGGAAAAGTGAATATTGAAGAAGTTTTAACATCACTAACAAGACTCTCCTTGTTTACTCATTGAGCAGTGATGAAATAATCAAAATGGTACTGAATCCAGGTATTTGTGTTAATAGTAATGATGAAGTCAGTGTTGTTAACACTGCAGAAAAAGTGCCTTTAAATGACATGGTAAAAATATGTGATGGGGACTAGATAGGTGGCATTCATAACAAAATAAGAAATCATGTCAGTTTAAAAAAGTAAAAGAGAGACCCCACCACCACCGGTAGAGATCGAACCCAGTGGCACTCTGCCACTGAGCTACATCCCCAGTCCTTTTTATTTTGAGACAGGATCTCACTAAGTTGCCCAGACTGACTCTGAACTTGTGATACCCCTGCCTCAACCTTCCATATAGCTGGGATTATAGGTGTGTGATGTTGTGCCTGGCTTCAAAGAGAAACTTATAAGACAAAAACATTATCAATGAGGCAGATGTCCTTGGAAAGAACATTGATAAAAAAACATCCAGCAAAATGCCTCCTCATTCCTAGAAGACCCATTTCCTGATCCCTCAGCTGCTTCTGTTAGTCTCATCAGAAAAATAAAACGATGACGGGTAACTTAAAAACAACATAATAGGGCTGGAGTGGTGGCTCAGAGGTTTCGGCGCTTGCCTGGCAAGCACGAGGACCCAGGTTCAAACCCCAGCACCATGTACACAACTAAGTGTTGGAGCAACTAAGGCCATGTGAAAAACTAAATTTCTCTTTCTCTGTCTCTCTCACTGTCCCTCTCTCTTAAAAAAAAATTAGGTGTTTGTTCTTGCTCTCATATAACAGCTGATGCAGAGATTCTGGTGATGCTGTTATGCTACCTAGTCACCCTGAACTTACTGTTTTTTACTGTATAAATTTGTGCACACTCTCTCTTTTAAAGAGAGAGGGAAAGTGAGAGAGAGAGAGAGAAAGAATCAATTTTATTTATTTTTTCACTTGGCTTTGGTTGCTCCAAGACTTCATTGTGTATGTGGTGCTGGGGTTTGAACTCACATCCTTGGCACATTCCAGGAAAGTGCTGTAACTGCTGTGCCACTGCTCCAGCCCCCTGTCTCTTTAACTGTTCAATAACTTATGTTTGAATAACTGGTAGAAAATGATTGCTTATCATTGACATATACACATTCAGAGTCAGGGATGATGCTGATGCCAGAGAACCACAGATTGTTCACGTGGATGTGGCTGAGATGGTGAGTTTTTAAAAAAAATTTTATTAGTTCATTTTGATTGTACATAATAGATTCATTGTGACACATAAATACTCACACATAATCTGATCAGTTTCATTCCCTAGTATCTACGTTTTCCCTGCCCTCTTTCCTCAACTCTACTGATCTCTTTTCTACTTTCATAAAGTCCTTTTTTGTAAACTTTTTTGTCTTTAACTTCAATATATGAGAGAGAACTTATGACCTTTGACTTTGAGTCTGTATTATTTCACTCAATATGAGGCAGTACAGTTCCATCCACTTTCCTGCAAATGATATAATTTCATTCTTCTTTGTGGTTGAATAAAATTTCATTGTGTATATATACTACATTTTTCTGATCTAGTCATGTGTTGATGGACACCTAGGCTTGTTCCATAACTTGACTATTGTGAATTATTCTGCTATAAATACTGGAGTGTATGTACTGCATAGTATACTGATTTCAGTTCTTTTGGATAAATACGACCGAGAAGTGGAGTAGCTGGGTCATATGGTAGTTCTGTTTCTAGTCTTTTGAGGAATCTTCATCTGATTTCCATAGATGTACTGATTTCCAGTCCCACCAACAGTGTATAAGTTGTTCCTTTACCCCCACATCCATGTCAGCATTTATTTATTTTTATTATAAAATTTATTAGTTGAACAATCAAACATGCTTCCAATGACACAATATTTTTAATATATATATATATATATATATATATATATATATATTCTGAAAATTAGATTTACTTCCTAGAGTGTGCCCTAATTACCCACCCTTTTCTCTCCCTCTCCACCCCCCTCCTTCCCAGTATATCTCTATGAATGCCTTAGGTTTTGTATCACTTCACCTTTTCTGGGTTTAATACATGAGAGTTGACCACCTTTCACACTGGTCAGGGTCTAGCTCCAGCCTCCATAGATGAGTGAACACATTCGACCCTTGGTTCTCTGGCTTAGGCTGCATGCCAGTATTTATTATAATTTATATTCTTGATGATTGCCATTCTGTGTATGATGAAATCTCAGTGTAGTTTTGATTTGCATTTCCTTGATTGCTAAATATGTTGAACATTATTTTTCTTATTTTTTTGCCATTTGTATTTCTGAAGAGAAATGTTTATTTAGTTCATTTGCCTACTTATTAATTGGGTTATCATCATTGTTTTTTGATGTTAAGTATTTTGAGTTCTTGTATATTTTGGTTATTAGTTCCTTGTCAGAAGAGTAACTGGTAAAAAAGGTTTTCTCCCATTCTGTAGGACCCTTTTTCATACTTTGCTTCCTTTTGTGTGCAGAAACAATTTAATTTGATACCATTCATTTATTATTTTTCGATATTGTTTCCTGAGCTTTGAGGAAGTCATTTGTTGTGTGTTGGTATGATGCCCCTTTGTTTTTTTCTAGTGGTTGCAAAATTTTGGTCTAATCTCTAGATTTCAATCCATTTGTTTTTGGTAGTGGGGATTGAACCCAGGGGCACTTAATCACTGAAACACATCCCCAGTCATTTTTCATTTTTTATTTTGATACAGGGTATAACTAAGTTTCTTAGAGCCTAGCTAAGTTGTTAAGGCTTTGAACTTGGGATATTCCTGTCTCAGCCACCCAAGCTGCTGGGTTTATAGGCATGTGCCACTATGTCTGGCTTGATCCAATTTTTTTTTTTTTAAAGAGAGAGGGATAGCGAGGGGGAAGGAGAGAGAAAGAATCAATTTTATCTAGTTTTTCATGTGGCCTTTGTTGCTCCAACACTTTGTTGTGTGTGTGGTGCTGGGGTTTGAACCTGTGTCCTCACGCATGCCAGGGAAGCGCCGTAATCACGGAGCCACTGCTCCAGCAGCTCGATCTACTTTTGAGTTGACTTTTGTGCAGGATAAGAGAGAGGAATCCAGTTTCATTCTTCTATAAATAGGGCTGGGAATGTACCCCAGTGGTAGAATGCTTGCCTAAGCACACTCATGGCTCTGGGTTCAGTCCCTAGTACTACCCCTTCCCCCCAAAAGTTGTCATTCTTCTGTTTATGGTTATTCAGTTTTCCCAATTCAGTTTGTTCAAAAGTTTGCATTTACTCTAACATTTTTGGGCGTTTTTGTCAAAGATCAGAAGACTATCTGTGTAGGTTTGTCTCTATATCTTCTATTTCATTGGTCTAGGTATTTGTTCTTATGCCACTTCCATGCTTTTTTGTTATTACAGCTCTGTAGTATAATTAGAAGCTGGGAATTGTGATGCCTCTAGTGTTGCTGTTTTTATTCAGATTTCCTTTGACTATTCTGGGTCTTTAATTCTTCCATATGAATTTTAGGACAGTTTTTCCTAATTTACTAGTAAAGGATGTCATTGGTATTTTGATGGGGATTGAATTGAACCTGTAGATTACTTTTGATAATATGACCATATTAACAATATTGATTCTGCCTCTCCATGAACATGTGTATATGATGTATGTGAAACATAAATGAATTTTGGGTTCCATCCCCAAGATAACTTTCCATCCTCTAGCATCTTTTTCTATTTCTTTTTCAGTGTTCTGTAATGTTCATTGTGGAGGTCTTTTACCTCTTTGGCTAAATTTATTCCTAGATATTGTTTTTATTTTTTTTGAGGTGATTTTGAATGAAATTGTTCTCCTAATTTCTTCAGGGGATTCATTTTTGGTGGGTAGAAGAGTCATTGAGATGGACATGGTGGTACATGCCTGTAATCCCAGTGGCTTGGGAGACTGGGGCAGGAGGATCAAAAGTTCAAAGCCAGACTGAGAAACACAGTGAGGCCCTGAGTAATTTGGCAAAACCCTGTCCCAAAATAAAATATAAAAAGGGCTGGGGTTGTGGTTCAGTGGTTGAATGCCCCTGGGTTCAGTTCCCCATTGTCAAAAAACAAAAACAAAAACAAAACCATGGATTTTGTATATTGATTTTGTATTCTACTACTTGCTGAATTTGTCAGCTCTGGAAGTCTTCTGGTGGACTTTTTTGGATCTAAGTATAGAATCATCATCTGCTAATAGGAGTACATTGACTCCTTTTATTTTTTGTATCTTTTCTTTCCTTGTCTAATTGCTATGGCTAAAATTTATTGTATTGATTGGGAGTGGTGAAAGTGGACATCCTTGTCTTCTTCTTCTTGTTGTTGTTGTTCTTTTTTTAGAGAGAGGACATTGAGAGAAAGAATAAATTTTATTTAGTTTTTCACCATACTTTTGTTGCTCTGACACTTTGTTGTGTACGTGGTGCTGGGGTTCAGACCTGCATCCTTGTACATGCCAGGCAATCACCATAACTGCTGAGCCACTACTCCAGCACCCTTGTCTTGTTCTTGATTTTAGAGAAATGCTTTCAGTTTTCCACCTTTCAGTATGATGTTGGCTTTGGGTTTGCCAAATGTAGCCTGTGTGATGTTGAGATACATTCCTTCTATCCCTAGTTTCTCCTGTATTTTTATCATGAATGGGCACTTTGCTTTCTGATGGTTCAATCAATGTATGCGAACTTTTTTCAAGCAAAAATTATTTAAAACATTTAAAATTACCTTTAGGCTGTGTGTACGTGATATATACGAAACATAAATGAGTTTTGGGTCCCATTCTCAAGATATCTCTTTGTGTACATGGAAATACTCTAAAACCTGAAACACTTCTAGTTTCAGACATTTTGGATAAGGGATATTTAACTTGTATTAAAAGACTTTTTGAAGGGTTGGGCATTTCGCTCAGTGGCAGAGCACTTGCCTAGCATGGCAATTCCCCGAGTTTGGTCCTCAGCCCTGAAAAAAAAAAAAAAAAGACTTTTTGTCTTAATCTGATTTGTCTGTATGTCTGTTTCCTTTAGTCACCAGAATAGTCTTTAAACTTCTCTTGATTTTGCAGAGAAAGTTTGTTTATCTTTTTCAAGTAAACACATTTCTACAATGCAGGTTAGGCAGAGAAATCAAGCTCATGATATCTAACTTCCTTCCTCTGAATTTATTAAACTTTCTTTTGTGGTGTAAAGTACATGACTGATTTTTCATAACTGTTTTCTGATAAGTTCCAAAAGAGTATATTCTAGATTTTGTGTGCAGTTCTAGATATACAGTCATAATCAGTTAATAAAGGGCATACATTCTCAGAAATATATTGTTAGGAAGATCCATTGTTGTGCAAACATCACAAAATATATTTATACAAACCTAGTAATATAGCTTTACTATACACCTATAAATGGTATAGCTTATTTTTTCTATGCTGATGTGTATGTTTTACTGTACTGAAAATTGTAGGTATTTGTAACACAATGTTAAATTTTTTAATTTTTTTTCAAAGAGAGAGGGACAGTGAGAGAGACAGAGAAAGAGAGAAACAACTTTATTTAGTTTTTCACATGGCCTTTGTTGCTCCAACAGTTGTGTACGTGGTGCTGGGGTTTGAACCCAGGTCCTTGTACTTGTCACGAAAGCGCCGAAACCGCTGAGCCACTGCTCCAGCCCCAAATATTTTTGTATGTAAACATTGAAAAGGTATAGGAAGATTGTGGTGTAAAAGATAAAATATGGTGTACCTTTACAGGGTACTTACCATGAATGGAGCTTGTAGGACTGTAAGTTTCCCTAAGTGCATGGTGAGTGAATGTGAAGGCCTAGGACATTACTGTAGAGTTCATGAATAGCATGGTTAGGTTATACTAATAAAAAGTGTTTTTCTATGTTCAATAATAAATTAACCTTACCTTATTTTATATTTAAATTGTTTGATTCTGCTATATTTACGTTAAAATACACGTTGTACAGCTATAAAAAATACTTTTCCTCTGTACCCACAATCTGTTGTTCATTGTGAACGTCTTTCACCTTTTTCTTTCATTCAAATTTTTATTTATTAGAGAGGGACAGTGAGAGAGAGAGAGAGAATCCATTTTTAGTTTTTTTAATGTGGCTTTTGTTGCTCTGACACTTGGTTGTATACGTGGTGCTGGGGTTTGAACCTGTGTACACACACATGCTGGGCAAGTGCTGTAACCGCAGAGCTAACACTACAGTCCCCAAATTTTTATTTATTTTTACTTTTAAACTTTTTTTGTTAAAAACTTATACACAAACACACAAGTAGCCTAGGCCTGTACAGGGTCAGTATCATTAATATTACTATCTTCCACCTCCACATCTTGTGTTACTTGAGTGTCTTCACTTAGAACTAACATCTCCTATGATGATAATTTCTTCTTTTGAAATACCTCCTGAAGGTACCTGCCTGAGACTTACAGTTTACTTTTTTTTTTAATAAGTAGGAGGAGTATACTCTTAAAACAACAATAAAATCTTAGTATAGTAAATACATTAACCAATAATATTCATTATCATTTTCAAGTATATGCTATGCATAATTTTATGTGCTGTACTTTTATATGTCTAGCAGTGCAGTAGGTTTGTTTATACAAGTATCACTACTAACATATAGTAATGCATTATGATGACTATGGTTTCAGTAGGTGGTAGGAATTTTTCAGTTCAGTTGTAGTCTTACAGAACCACTGTTGTATATGTGATCTGTCACTGACTGAAATGTTAAGTGATGCATAACTGTATATCTGTTATATTAACCTTTAATCTTTATCCTTAGTTTTTGGTCTGATCAATACATCAATTTTTTATCTATCTATATATATATACACATATACATAAATGTATAAAATATCTGTCCCTCTTGTTTCTTCAATTATTCAAAATACTTAAGTGCATATTGTTGGGCATTAATATATTCATAACTATAATGTATTTTAAACTGTTTTAATCTTATTTTTTCATTAGTGGCATTTTAGAATAAAGTTTTGTTTGCTTTTAAAATTTCTAACCCACTTTTGTTTTTTGGTTGATATTTACTTTAATATGCATTTTTTCCTTCTTTTGTTTGTATCCAATTTTTGGAATGTTTCTTTTAGATAATGTACTCATGACAGTTCTTGAGACTCCAACTTTGTCTTTTGATTGCTGTCTTAGTTGATTTACATATCCTTAATTACTGTTTCATTTGAACTTATTTCTGTGATCTTATTTTTATATCTTTGTATATCATGGTTTCTTTTTTCCTCTGTTTCTGCCTTCCATTCCTAATATTTTAAAATCTTTTTCCCTGCCCATGGTGTTCTCCCTCTTTGTCTCTTCTCTAAACCAACAGCCAAACAAACAGTATTGTTATTTAGGATTTTAGTTACCAATTGTTATGAATATTTTGATAGCTCAATCAGATAGAACTTATATTTATTTTCACATTATTTTGTAAGTTGTTTAGTGTCTCTTGACTTTTCAGGGTATTAGGATATTTCCTCTAAGAGTACTTTCAAAGAAGTTTTTCTGTAGTTGACTTTGTGAGATATTAAATGTTTTAAGATATCATGTTTTTGTCTCGCATATAAATAATTGTTCAACTGACTAAAATTTTTAGGTCCAAAGGCCATTTTTTCACTTGAACTTTGGTGATAATCATTGTCATCTTATAATTATTGGTATCTGTCTAATTTTTGTTCTTCTGTGATCTTTTTTGTCCCTCTGGAAGCTTTAAATTTTTCTTTTGACTTTGTTATTAAACTGCATTCTATCATGGTTAAGTTCCCCAGTCAGTTCAGTTAGAGTTCTTTAATCTTTCTTTTATTGTAAGAAATGTTTCATATGTATTTAAGACATTGCCCCAGACTTCGCATCCCATTTAATTTTCTTTCATTCTGGATCTTCTGTTAGATGGATATTTAATTTTCTATTCTCTTCATATTTTAACTGTTAATGCATTATTTTTCTATTTATCCCTGTTAGTGTCTTATTAGAGGTATCTTTGACTTAACCATTTACCTCACTAATTGCTTCTCTAGCTGTATCTTTTTTGCCATTTAGCTAGTCTATTGAGTTTATTTTAAAAATCATTCTTTTCATACCTAATGTCTTTAGTTGGTTATTATTTATAAGCACCAGGCTATATTTCCAGTATTCTTTTTTTTTTTTTAAGAGAGAGGGACAGCGAGAGAGAGAGAATCAATTTTATTTAGTTTCTCATGGATTTTCGTTGCTCACACACTTCATTGTGTACATGGTGCTGAGGTTTGAACCTGCGTACTTGCACATGCCAGGCAAATGCCATAACCACTGAGCTATGGCTCCAGCCCCTCCCTTTTTTTTTTTTTTTTTTAAAAGAGAGGAGGACAGTGAGAGAGAGAGACAGAGAGAATCAATTTTTATTGCGTTTTTCACATGGCTTTCGTTGCTCCTATGATTAGTTGTGTATGTGTGCTGGGGTTTGAACCCGTGTACTTGTGCATGACAGGCAAGCACGTAACCCCAGAGCCACTGCTCCAGCCCCTCCAATGTTCTTTTGTTGAGAATATTCGTTATGCTTATTTTGAGTTCTTACTGTTATCTGGGAATCTGTTACTGATTTTTCTTCCTTTTCAAGGTGACTTAGTTGTCATACTTCTCTCAGAGTGCTTGTGTATTTTATTTCATGCATTTCATCTTTTCCTTTACCTGTTTTTAAGATCTCATATTTCCTTGGGGCTATAACTGCCTTAGTTTTTTTTTTTCTTTTTCTTTCTTTTTTTTTTTAAGAGAGAGAGACACATACACACAAATACAGAGAATCAATTTTTATTCAGTTTTTCATATGGCTTTCATTGCTCTTACACTTAGTTGTATATGTAGGTGCTGGGGTTTGAACACGTGTATTTGTGCATGCTGAGCAAGTGCCACAACTGCCAAGCCACTGCTCCAGCCCCTATAACTGCCTTAGTTCTATTTCATGTCGGTATAGGATAACATGGTAGAGACGCCAGGGGAAGAGTAATAGCCTAGACTACAATTTTTAAGACTTCAGGTGATTTTAGGGAAAAGAATGGGGCTGTTTTTCAGGGTACAGAACTTCTGGTGTTACAGTCAGGGCTCGCCTCTTCCCTGTTTGCTTCTCTACTAAATGGTCTTAATCTTTAGCAATCCTTTTAGTTCCTTTTCTTCAGCCACTGCTGTTTTCCAGGGTCTACCACTCTTGGACATAAATGCTCCCATCTATTTAGGAGAAATGGGAAGGAAAAAGAATGCTTAGGGACTGGCCAACTCTAGTAAACTGGTCATCAGTTTTTGCCTCATCTGTGTCCTTATGTGTTATAACCCCATTGTCTCCTGCTGGTGCTTCTGCTTTTCTGCCCAATGAAAGAGAGAAAGAGAGAAAGATAAAAAGGGTATATGTAGAAAGTTGTCTTATCCCATAGGTTATTCTTTGCTGTGGTATAGGCCTTCTCACACTTCCACTATTAATTTAGTGGTAAGCACCAGTCATACTGTCTTTCTGAGGATTTCTCATTTTGTGATTTGTTTGGAATCAAGCTTTACAAATACCAATTCTAGTATTTGATTCCTGGAGAGAGCCAGGATATTGTGTTGGGTACCCACCTTCTTTCTTCTTCTTCTTTTTAAAAATTTTCTTTATTTTTATTTATACATTTTCATTATACATAATAGATTCATTATGCCATTTTTATACATGCAAATGACATAATTTGATCAATTTCACCCCCAGTGCCTTACCTTTCCTTTCCTCCTCCCTCCCCCTAATCTGCTTGCTCTATTCTACTGTCTCCCTTCTATTATTATTCTTATTTTAATTAGTACATTATAATTACACATTTAAGTGGGATCATTGTGGTAAGGTGATATGTGGACATAGTATAATTTAGTAGATTTTCATTCCCATTGGTTTCCTATGTCTTGTCCTTCCTGTCTCTCCAACCCCTTCTTGTACTTTGTTGGTTTCCCTTCTATTTTCATGAAATCTTTTTTTTTAAATTATTTTTCCCCAGTCCTTCAAAAATGCTTTTAAGTATTTATATATATTTACTGTCTTTACTTAATTGAAATTATTTGTATATTTTAGTGTATAGTTTATTTAGCAAAAGATCCAAAACAACCATGTCAAGATAAACATTAGTATTCTTATTTAAAGTCAAGGAAAAGAGGTCAGTTTCTACCTTATTAAAAATCCTAGGAAAATAAAGCTTTCTATTTATAACTAATTGACTTAATAAACTTTTACTGTGATAGTCTAAAAATCACCTTTTGGATAATTTTGTGTTTTCAACTCTGTCTAGTAAAGGCTAAGTCTTATTTATAAAATTCTTAAGAATGGGGATTCAGATACTGCTTTTCCATCTCTTAGATTCAGCACAGTACTTGGATTCTAACATGAAGTTAATAAACTTTAAAATCTTCTATTTTCTGGTTCTAGGGATTCATCTCAGGGGTGCTTTAACACTGAGCTAAGTTTCCAGAGAGATGTATATAGTTATCTATATATGTATTTTTTTGAGACAGGGTCTTGCTAAGTTGCTAAAGCTGGCTTTGAGCTTGTTATCTTCTTTCCTCAGCTTTCTGAATCACTGCGATTGCACCATGCCCAGTAATAAACAGAAATATTTCTGTTTGTAGGATTTATCAACCTCTTTAGAAGCAGTATATGGACAGGCCAAAGAAGGAACAAACTCAGAAGAAATACTTAGAAAATTTTATGACTGGAAGTGTGATAAAAGACAGGAGTTCACCAATGTGAGGAGTGAAACAGAGGCTTCCCTGCAGCATCTTATAGCATGGTTCCAGAGCACTCTAAAGGTAAAGAAGGTTCTTGTTTAGTGTCATTTGTGGCATAAAATGGGGGAAGAACATTAATCATATCCTTTCCTTGTTTAAAAGGTGACATTGTCTACTAATCCCTGTCAGGTTTAAATTGCTACCTTGGCATCTAGGTTCTTTATCAGCTTTTAGTCAGACTGCTCCTTTTATTATTGTCAAAAATCATCATTTTGCTTTCGCTTTTGCTTTTTCTCTTACTTTCCCTCTGGATTGTCCTCTCACTTTTTTTTTTTTTAAGAGAGAAAGAAAGAATTAATTTTTATTTAGTTTTCCAAATTTTTATTTGGCTTTGGTTGCTCTGACACTTCATTGTGTATGTGGTTGCTGGGGTTTGATCTTGTGTACTTGTGCATGTGCCAGACAAGCGCCCTAATTGCCCAGCCACCACTCCAGCCACCTCTCACCTTTCTTAACCACTAATTTTCTTTAGGTGTGCCACATGCATTTAACTTTTCTCCTCTGGTACATATGTTTTATGAAGGTAATACTTTTTTCTCTGTAATCTTATTTCACCATGCATTGTTCAAGGTATAGCCTAGTGCTTTGATTTAGGTATAAGGGTAAAAAATGAATACTAACTGAATGAATTAATTGAGATATTTCTTGTTTTATTTTTTTGCAAATGAGGTTTTTGATCTGTCATTGGAAGAATCACTGATTTCTGAAGACACAATTGGTAATATCGATGAAATCCTAGAGAAGACTGAGTCATGTGTCTGCAAAGAGCTAGAAATATCTCTGATTGTGAGTATGGATATCCTTTATTATTGCTTCCTCTGAAGCAGTGGTTTCTCTTGCTAATTAGAAAGTATCAACCAATAATATGGTTTCTCTTGCTAGCTAGAAAATATTAACAGTGGTCTGAACTTTCCTTATAGGCCTATTTGAAAGAGTAACCACTTCAAGTTCTAATCCAAATACAGTATAAAGAAGTATTCTTTAGGGTGGTATTTTCATTTTAATAGGACATTTTACATTAAAAAAGGATGTTTAATTCAAGAAAATCTTGGAGTGACTCAGCTTTCTATATCTTTTGATTCTTGAGTTTGTTGAATATAGTGACTTCAAGAAAAGACTCCTTAGATATTGTGAAAACTTGAAATAAAATATGGGAGAGCTTTGGAAGCAAACACACAAGATTAATTAGTAGTCCCCTTTCTCTATTGTATATATTCTGTGTTGCTGTACCAAATTAACCTGTTAAGTATCAAGGTTTCAATTCTGAGAACATAGTAAATATTCAAATATTTTGAAGTTACCATAAGTAGTATATTTGTGGCTCGATTTAAGTTTTTATAGATGTTCCCATCTGTAATGGTAGAACAAAGTGGGTTAAAAATTAGTGTATTTCCTCAGAAGGGTATTTTATAATGTTAACATTGCTCACTAGGACTCTTTCCTAGTTGTCTGAGTTATTATGCTTTTCATTTTACTTCTTTCTTTTTTACTTTTTTCAAATTGCATTAAAAATACCCTATGAATAACATTCTATTCCAGGAAGCTTCAGGAGCAATATGTAGTGTAATGGGGATAAAATTTTCCATGTGAATGTCTTTGATATCAGTCTTTATTCTGTCTAGAAAAACGTTTTTGAGAAATAATTTGAAATGAATATAGCAGCTTATCAAAGGTATAATTATGAAGTTTATTCATTGTTAGTTTTCAACTATTTTGTCTCCTCTTTCATGTATGATTCCACATGTGATTTCATTTAGGAGCAAGGTGATGCAGACAAGGAAATCATTTTAAATACTTACAGTCAAGTATTGCAAAAGATCCGTTCAGAGGAAAGGCTCATTGCCACAGTACAATCCAAGTACAGGAACAGTACTGAGGTTGGATCTTGCTTTCTCTTTTTGTTCTTACAGATTGCTACTTTGGATTTTTTGAATACTTAAATTTTTCTCAAGTAGTTTAATTCTCATTGTGTCAGTAAATTATTATTGTTGGAAAAATAATATAGCCATATATATAGCCAGATATATATATATTCATATAGTGAAATCAATTGTGTATTCACTATAAAGTTGGAATGGTGATTTTTTTCAGGGTTTTTTGTTTTTATATTTCATGTAGCTTTCGTTGCTCAGAGATTCCATTGTGTATGTGGTGCTGGGGTTCGAACTCGTGTATTCATGCATGCCATGCAAGTGCCTTAACTGCTGAGGCACTGCTATAGCCCTTTTTTCAGGTTTTTAAAGTAGCTTTTCTTATTCAAAAGTTAATATATGCATTACAGGAAACAAAAACACAAGCAAAGAACAAAGTCATCCAGTCACAAGCAGCTTAGTTGGATGTGTCCCTTCAGGTCGTGTGCACACATACACTACATCCCATTTTGTGTGATTGAGATCATAGCATGTATCATGCTTTTGTACACATCATGAATTCACCAGTTCAGAATCCCAAAGCTACATGAGTATTTTTGATAACCCAGAATGCACTACACCAACTCAATCTGTTTGAAAAAAATGTAATCCTTTTTTGGGGTCAAAAATTTCACTGAAGACAGCAATGGCAATAGGCCTCTAGATAGACATATTGGCACAGTTACAACTAAAATGGTACATTCCCATAATGTTCAATTTAAAATGTAACAAAGCAACAGAATACACCAAGCATGTTTCTAAGAGGGTTCATTATCAGATTTCTACTACTACAGTATTAGCAAAGACATGGGTTCCCACTGAATTGAAGTATTCCTATAGTATAGCCGGAAGGTGCATGCATATCAGTGGCTCCCATCAAAATATAAATTCTTTACACTTGCTCTCATCTTTCCCTGTGTGCTTCCTTCTCCCCTTCTGCTGCCAGCCTAATGAACATGTCCTGATGCACAGTGCCCAGAGATAAGATAAAGCCCTGTCCAAGATGCATGTATTTTCTTCATCAGTTATAATAAAAGATATGTACAGGTGGCTAATTTGCTAGCTTTACTTTTTATAATATACTATTACCTCAGGACATCTAGAAAGCTTAGATGTTGTGAAATAAAGTATGAAATATGTGTACAGTAAACACAAGTACTTTACCAAAAATGCACATGTTGATCTGTGGTTATGATTTAAAACTGTCTTCCAGATATAGACATACTAACAAAGAGCCCCTCCCCTCACCCATCTTCCTTTCCCTTTTCACCTTTCCAGTAACTTAAATTCAGGACTGCACCTAGCTCCACGAGTTGGATTAACAAAGGTCATTCCCAGAATTCAGTTCTTCCTAAAAACTAACAAAAGGATATTTATATAGGGATTATTTTGCTACTTCTAACAAACTTTGGGCATTAGGACTTACCCTTTAATACACAGCAATATTAACTAAAATGCACATATAACAATGGCTGGACAATCTGAACTGATCTAAGAGGCATAGATCACTCCTCTCTGCATACTTTCACCTCCCCCCACCTACAACCGGAATGGTGATTTTTGTTGATATAAATATATGCATATGTATTTATATACATATATGTGTGTGTATATGTATTTTTTTTCACTGTTGAGGATTGATCACAGGGAAGCTCTACTGCTGAGTTATATACGTAGGCCTTTTTATTTTAAGATGTTCTTACTAGGTTGCCCAGGCTGGTCTCAAATTTGCTGTCCTCCTGCCTCAGCCTCCTGAGTAGCTGTGATTGTAGCTGTGCGACACTGTGTTTAGCTGAATATATTTTTTTTATTAAGCTTAGCATCTTTGATTTTCTTATGTACTTGAAAACAATTATAATTCTTTTGAGCTGGGAGAAGATTCACAGTATTTCCTTTTTGGAAACACACGCACACGCACGCGCACACCACACAGAATGTGTATCATGTTCATAAGCTATTTTGAAAATATTTTCTTCATTTAATAGTATATTATAAGCATGTTCCCATGTGATTAGTGATGATTCTTTTGTACTGTCATTTGAATGAATAAATCATCATTCCTCTGTATATGTATAATATCATCTTACCTTTCATATATGTTAAATGTTAACCTGTTTTTTCTGTGATAAAGAACATTGTACATAATCTTTTTACATTGTTTTTATAACTTCTCAGATTCTTAAAAGTTTAATTCCCAAGTTAAAATGAATGAAAATTATTAAAACTTAATACACATTGTCAAACCACTTTTGGGAAAGATTATTTAAATTTACATCCTGACTAGAAATTCCAGTCTGCATCCATATTAGAAATGTATGTCTCATTGTATATCTCAGTTAAAGTATTACTTTTGACTTTGCTATTTTGAGTGCTGAAACTGTTTCTTAAAATGTAGATGATTAGGAAATGAGTTATTAGCATTGTCTTGTTGAAAATTATAGAATTTTCTTAGTATTTCAATTTGAACTCAGTCAAATTTTAAATAATAGTCAATAAATATTGTTGTATGATGTATTTGAAAAGATGGTAATTCTTTCTCTTACTTAGTTTAAAAAGCAGATTATTGAATGTTTAAATAAGAGCCCCAGTGTGGATCACTTGCTGTCCATTAAGAAGACACTGAAGGGCTTAAAAGCTCGACTAAGATGGAAATTGGTTGAAAAGAATAATTTGGAAGAAGTAAGGAAACAGTCGCTTCTAAATGAACTCTATTTGTACCTCATTTTGCTAGGGCTTTTTTCATAAAAGTCATACATAAATATACTCTTTAAAACAAGAAAGCCATTACATACACATTTTGTTTTATAGCTTTCTCTTTGAGTTTATAAATAAAATTGAGACTACATTAATAGTGTGAACATTTTCCCTTTTATGTAAGTGTTCTTCTGTCTCTGTCTCTCTCTTTCTCTCTCTCCCCTTCCCCCCTCTCCCTCTCCCTCATGCCATGCGGGTGGTTGAATTCCAGCATGTAATATGACTTAACCATATCATATCCTCAGCTCTAATTAAATGTTCTTTAAAAACACTTTACATGGGTACCTTGGTATTTAGTGACTTGAACATTTCAGAGTAATTTTTAAAACACTTTTGCTTTGAACTGTTAGACCATTACAGTACAAACCTGCTGCATGTAGGGGATAAAAATGGTATTTTCCCAAGGGTAGAATTTTGTCATGTTTTTAAGATCATGGTGTCTTTTTTCACTCTTTTTTTTTTAATAACTGGATATAATATAATTTCCTTTTGGAGAATGGGTACTTGGTATTGAACGCAAGGGCCCTTTACTACTTGGCTACATCTCCAGACCTTTTAAATTACTTATTTTGAGACAGGGTCATACAATATTTCTTTATTTTTTATTTTTATTTTTTTTTTCATACAATATTTCTTGCAAATATTTTCATTTGTTTTCATATGACAACAGTGCTGGAGGGATTAGGGTGTTCTATTATGAACTAACCTTCCTTATACTTGAAATGTGGTGAGTCAATTTGTAGTTCTCTGTATTCTCTATGAGGATTCAATATTTTTACAAAAGGAATCTGTATTATGTCTTTCTTTTTTTTTTTTTCAGGGCTGAGGACCAAACTAGGGGCCTTGTGCATTCTAGGCAAGCGCTCTGCCACTGAGCTAAATCCCCAACCCTTCTATATTATATCTTAATCCAACTTTATTACCTCTGTTCCTCTTCTGAGCACTTAATTGGGAGTAGAATGTTAACTATTCTAGAATTAATTTCATGGTTTAAGGGTTTTCCAATTTTATCCTATTCTGTGAGGAAGGTAGTCTTTTTTATTCTAATTTTCAACATTTGGAGAAAACATAACTTTTAAGGCATATATGTTCCTTTTTTCTTTTTTAAAGAGAGAAACAGAATCAATTTTAATTTTTAATTTGGTTTTCATTGCTCTGACACTTTGTTGCGTATATAGTTCTGAGGTTTGAATCCATGTCTTTGCTCATACCAGGCAAGTGCTGTAACTGCTGAGCCATAGCTCCAGCCTAGCCCCATATGTCTTTTTTTTTTTTTTTTAAGAAGGACAGAGAGAGAGAATAAATTTTTATTTTAGTTTTTCATGTGGCTTTTGTTGCTCTGACACTTTGTTGTGTATGTGGTGCTGGGGTTTGAACCTGTGTGCTTGCACATGCCAGGCAAGTGCTGTGACTGCTGAGCCACTGCTCCAGCCCCCATATATATGTCTTTTTTTTTTTTTTTTTTTTTAAGAGAGAAGGACAGTTAGAGACAGAATCAATATTTATTGAGTTTTTCACATGGCTTTCGTTGCTCTGACACTTAGCTGTGTAGTTTGGTGCTGGGGTTTGAACCTGTGTACTTGGGCTTGCATGCGCTGTAACCGCTCCAGCCCCCAAATATGTCTTTTAAAGGTGGCTTATTTATTAAAACATCATTAAAGTCTTATGGAGTATTTGAGAGTGTTGCTTAAGTTTTCTTGTAGTAGATCCTTCACACATTTATCACATCTTTTCTTCTTTCCTTCCTTCTTTCCTTTTCTTTTCTACCAAGTCTCACGTAAAAAACAGTTCTAGGGAATTTGATTTTGGTTGCTGTTCTTAATGTTTAGTTTATGATTAGAATTTATTATCTTTATCTGTGAGAAAAATCTACAGCAAATTAAGAGACAAGAAAAATCTATGTAATTGATTTTATCTTTTTATTTTTTATGATTCCTTTCTGTAGGTTTTGGAACAGTCAGTGTTAGAATAAACTAAATAAGTATTATTGTTTATCAGTTTTGGAACTAAAGATACATAAACATTACACGGAATGATTTGCTATAGAAGTTGTAATTTTATAGGAAGACTTGTTTTCAGTCTACTTAATGAGCCTATAAAACCATTTTTTCTTTCTAATTAAAGTCTGATGACCATGATGGATCTGAAATTGAAAAAATAAAACAAGAAATTACTCAGTTGCGCAATAGTGTGTTTCAGGAAATTTACCATGAGAGGGAAGAATATGTAAGTATTTGATTCTTTGAAAATTTAAATAAGATTTTACTGTAAAAATTGAGTTCAAATAACCATTTTACAAAATGGTCTATAACCACCAGGCCGGAGGTGTTATCTTGGCCTAATGATGTTTATATGAATTTAGAAATTAATTTCTTTTTTCTTTCTGGCAGTACTAGGGATGGAACCTAGGGCCTCTCACATTCTAGACAAGTACTTTATCCCTGAGTGATAACCCTAGTGAAATTAAATTATGACTGAATAATTCATGACCATTTATACCAATGTAAAAAAAAACACTCATAACCTTCTCACTCAGTGGTCACAGTAGTAATTACCATTAGCTTTTGACTTCCTTTAGTCTTTTTTTCTGCTTATTTTCAGATTGGAAATTACCGCACACAGTTTGCAGATTTTTATTGTTTAACATAAAGTATAAGAACTTTTTCCTCAAATAAGCCTATATGAACATTACTTTAGCATAATGCTTCAGTGTAAACATTAATGGAACAACATAATTTAGTTGATGAATTTAACAATAAAACTACCTAATGTTGGGGGGAAGTTTTATGTATATATGTGTGTATGTGTATTTTTTTTTTAATTTTGGTACAGGGGATTTAACCCAGGGGTGTTTAACCACCTAATGACATCCCTAGTCTATTTTTATTTTTTATTTTGAGAGTCTTACTAAGTTGCTCAGGGCTTTACTGAGTCTGAGTCAGGCTTTGAACTTATGATCCTCCTGCCTCAGCCTCCTGAGCTGCTGGAATTGCAAGTGTGTGCCACTGTTCGCAGTGGGGAAGTCACATCTTTAAGTCATCCACTGTACCCTGAATTTCTGTTACTTTAGGAGAATAAATTGGTGTATTTTTTCTTTAAAATGGAAACAATGTTGTATTTTATGTCTGTGGGATATTATGGGGAAGAAGTCAGTTAAGAAATAGTGTTTGTCATTTTAAGTGCCATGCTTTAGTTACCAAACTCATCTGGAACACCTTAGGAATCTTTGGATAAAATTTACAAATGTTTAAAAGTTTTCTTAAGCATGTGACATGATTTTTCTTTAGTAAGGATCCTCACTTTTCACATTTGCTTCAAAGTGAGTTTTTGTCTCAGGCTTTTATGATTGTTTTCCTTCTAAATGAGCCAGCCATTGTTTTAAAATGCATCCATGTTCTTAGTATTTTGGGAAATAATGTCAGTTTATGTTTCAAATTGGTTGTAATATCATACTTTTTCATTTTATTTTAGAAATGAGTGTAAACTTTGACCTTAGGCAATATCCATGTTTATATATGTATACAAGGCATAAAATAGGTAATTAAGTTTTCTTCTCTTTGTAAGGTGGTAATTTAGATTCAAGTGTCACTTCATTTTTGCTTGCTATTTCCTAAAACAGAAATCAAAATCAGTGGTCTTATATTTTATTAGACATATGAGAAGACTGATGCAGATATGTCATATTTTCCTGAAGAGGAGCATGTCACAATTGAATATGTATTGATGTACACTAGTATATATATGTAATACATATATATCTCTCTGTCTAACTGTCTGTCTGTCTGTCTGTCTTTAGGAGAAACTGAATATCTTGGCACAAAAATGGTTCCCGGAGTTGCCTCTGCTTCATCCTGAAATAGGATTACTTAAGTACATGGTAAGCTTTGTTTTTCCTGCGAATTAGTGTTCTGCAGTGAGTGTAGAAAAGTGATAATGTTCAGATTGTATATCAGTGTTAAATTTGTAGTATCCTGTATATAAAAACCTTTCTGATGAATCTTTTGAAGCATTAGAACCTTTTTTCAAGACTGTCTTAAGAAGTTGCACAGTGCACGTCTTAATTTTTATGTTCATTTACATGTTTTCTTCTATTTTCTTCCTTGTTCTCATTCAGGAGATATCATGGCACTTATTCTAATTATATATATATATTTTTTGAAATGATAAAACAATTTTAAATGCTTTTTTGAGAGGTAATATAAAAGCAGGATACTGCTAGTCACGAGGAATTTAAGCACAATGTGATTTCCAAGTTAAAGCCGATTGGATAAAATTTTGAGAGAAGTAAAGGTAGAGATGTTGAGGTGGGTTTGGTTTTCTAGGCAGGCAAGATTCAAAGGCTGGGTATTAGCATATTAAACCAGGCAGTATGGAGCAGCATTGGTAAATTCTGGCTCTCAGAGCTGAGTCTGTTACCTTTCTGTTTTGTATTGTTTGCTAGGGGTGCGGAACTAGATGAGGCACAGTATCTATGGGGAATTGGTTCCAGGACCCACCCTCCCACCTTGGATACTAAAATCCAAGATGCTCAAATTCCTTATATAAAATGGCTTAATATTTTTATATAACCTATGTGTATCCTCCTGTATACTTTAAATCATCCTAGATTTCCCATAATACTTAGTGAAATATAAATGCCATGTGAATAGTTGTTATACAGTATTGTTTAGGGAATAATGACAAAGTATGTGCATGCTAAGTGCACATACACTTTGAAAAAATAATTTCAAGTCACCATTGAATGCACAGATGTAGAATAAATGGATATGGAATGCCAACTGTATTCATCTATTATTGTCACTAAGTCCATAATAATAGTTTATTACATAGTACAGAAGGGGATGTTTGTATAAACACATGAGTTTATTCTTATAAATATGTAAGATTAAAATTCCTTAAATAATATAAAGTCTTTACAGACTAGATATTAAAATGATGTTTTATCTGAACTGTTCAACTTTAGCTTAGAGACTATTTCAAATTGTATAGGTGAGTGATTATGGCCATACAGGATTTGAAAATTTATTTTAAAAATATATTTATCTGCTTTAGTATAAACGACTATAAAAGGTTTGAATTATGGTTTATGGAAATCTTGAATAATTTTAAGATGTTTAACTGGAATATCTGTTTATGAATCCTTTATAGGATGATTATATATATTACGGATTATTTAAATATATTAACACCACCTAACTAGGAGGTGACTCCTATGACTCTTTTCACTGCAATAAAACTTAGCTTGATTTAAAATGTTAACTATCAGATTTTAGTGTGAAAAGTTGTTCCTTTTAAAAGTTGTAGAAATAGCGGGTAGGATTAAAGTATTTGAAAGACAGTTTCACTTTGGAAGACTTCAGGTAGAGATAAAGGTATTCGAATTATTTGATAGTAGTCATAATTTTTAGATTTCTTACATTCTATAACTACTTTTAAATTTATCATTATTTTAATATTTTTAGGGCTCTCATGAGGTTTTTCAAGTGAACAGTAGGCTTTTTTGGAAACTTATCTGGTTAACCCCATTCATCTTTAAGATCTGTTCTAGAACTGTAGCACTGATTATTATATGGTATTTATACTGTGGATAGAAGAAATTCAAGTTAGAAACTGGAAAAAAATACAATAAATTTCAGTAATTTTATTTCATTGGTTTTCCTAGTAGGGTTGATAATGTTCATTTTGTCTAATAGCTTATAGCTAACTATTTGATTATTTACAAGTGCTAGAATTTTTAAAATTCTTAAGCTGTAATAAACACTTGTGCCTAGAACTCTGGTGGTCTTCTTACTATGAGCTTGGAACGAGACATTCTTGATGCTGAGCCCATGAAGGAACTTAGCAGCAAGCGTCCTTTGGTGTGCTCTGAAGTTAATGGGCAGATAATTCTTTTAAAGGTAATTGTAAAGTCTGATTTGTGGGAGATTCAGAAGTTGTGAGGTTGGTGGTGTTTTCAGGAAAGAAAAAAACACTTTATTTTCTAAAGTATTAAAGTTGACTGGCATGCTGATTGTTTTATGGTTGCGAGAATTAATTTTTACTTTTCAGTTTCCTTCATTTTCCTAAATAGTATCTGTTTTTAATTGCCTTTTTTTTTTGGTGAACTTACTGCATTCTATCCAATAATCTTTTAAAATTCTGCCTTTTTTTCCCTTTAGATTTCTATTCAATTTCTGATGAGTTGTCAGCATAAGCTCTTGCTTCTTAATTTCTTTTGTGATTGATCTGGGAAACTATTAATCATAATAATAGGATATTTAAGTTAGCCTTAGTTACTACACATTCTAGAATTTATAGTAAGCTACAGGTAGAGATATTTTTTCTTAATTATAGCATTCAAAGCAGATAGAAAAAGTACTTAGAAAATAGATATAATTTGATTTACATAAATCATTTTAAGTTGAAGTGATGTATAATTAAAGTGGGATTTTTTTAATATTGCTATTACCAGTGTCTTTGTCTTGATACAAGGGTTATTCTGTGGATGTTGACACAGAAGCCAGGGTGATTCAGAGAGCAGCTGCCTATCACAGAGCATGGAGAGATGCCAAAGAAGATTCTGGGTTATTGCCATTGATATTTCTGTTTTTGTGTAAGGTAAAAGTCTTATGCTTATCTCTTGCAGAAAACATTTTATTTATGTTAAATTGTGGCTCCAGTTTTAGAGCAATAATTCATTCCTTCTAACATAAAGCAAGTTATAGAATCAATGTATAATAAAAATATGTTGAAGAGTATTTAACTTTCGGTCACTTTCTCTGTTTTGCTTTTTAGTCTGATCCTATGGTTTATCTGATGGTCCCGTACTATCCTAGGGCAAACCTGAGTGCTATTCAAGCCAGTATGCCTTTAACTTCAGAAGTAAGTCAAAACTACTTCCATGGATGTATTAAATGAAAATAACACCTAATATTTAATATTTCACATGCTATACTGTGAAATTTTGACTTGTGTCATTCTATGTAATTGACACAGTCCTATTATACAAATGAGAAGTGAGCCTTAGTGAGATTAAGTGACTTGCTCAGTGTCCTTCAGGCAGAGGTAGAGTTGGGACTTCAAATATAGGTATTCTTGGTTCCAAATCCCAAGCGTATAAACTATTAAACTGTGCTTTTTGTAAATTGCCTAGCGTCAGCTTTTTTTTTTATCATTGTAAATTTAAAATTAGTAACAACAAAAAGGAGGCTTTGAGTTTTTCTACCAAGCAACATTATTTTCAGGTTGCTTTACGTGGTTGTCATTGCCATCTAAGTTTTCTTAGACACTGAAGAATATGTGTAAATATGTATATTTTTGCAGTCATGTACACACACACAAGTTATATAATCAAGGATTTATTTGGCCTTCAATACTTTCTTCGTGCTGTGTTCTTTTTTATAAATGGGTACATTAAAGTTATATGTAACAGTAGGATTTGTTGTTTCAGATTCATACATGCATGCAATAGAACATATAGTGAATGGCTAGTTTCTTGTTTACTTGTGAAATTTCCCTTTGCCCTCCCTCCTCCCTTCCCCTTCCCTTTCCCCTTGATCCACTTCCACTACTCTACTGGTCTTTCTTCTGTTTACACGAGATTCTCTTACCTTTTTTCCTATTTTTTAAATCTCTCACTTCTGTATATGAGAGAAAATGTATATGAGAGAAAATATGACCCTTGTCTTTGCCTTGACTTTATTTTGCTTAACATAATTCTTTCAAGTTCCATCCATTTTCCTGTAAATGACATACTTTCATTCTTCCTTGATGACCAAATAAAACTCAGTTTTTAAAGTCCATTTGTCCATTGAAGACACCTAGGCTATTTCCATAATTTGGTTATTGTGAGTTGCACTGTTATACACATGGTTATCACTACAGTATTGTACTTCATTCTTATTAAAGGTTCATTTGGAGTAAACTACTCACTTCTGAAACAGTCTTTTAATAGGGAAAAGATTCATAAATTAAAATGATTTGTTTATTTTCTAACCTCTTTTGTTTGTACTTATAGGAGGCTTTAAAGGTCATGAAAGGTGTTGCCCAGGGCCTGCATACATTGCATAAGGCTGACATAATTCATGGATCACTTCATCAGAACAATGTTTTTGCTCTAAATCGTGAACAAGGAATTGTTGGAGATTTTGATTTCACCAAATCTGTGGTAAAATATCATAGTTTTACAAATAGGCCTTATTTTAATATTCTAGACTTTATTTAATATTATTAGGCAGTAAGTCAGCACTTGTGCATGATACAGTAATTTATTGTAGGACCTGTGCTTTCAGTTATGGTGTGTGATATGGTATGAGAAATTATCTGTTATCAACTCAGGTGCTAGACCAAGAGTTTCCAAGTTTTTGCATTGTATATTTTAACCATAAAAATTAGGAGCAACCTGACATTACATTCAATAGCATTGACAACGTTAGCCATTAATTATTTTACTGTCTCCTGGAAATATTCAAAATATGCAAGAACCCCTCTTGGCTAGTGTCACTTTTCCCCCACAGATTAAATTTAAGTATACATACTTGGCTATTTTTGATTAATAATATGCACTTTTTGAAACCTGGAACCTTTGGACTTTCTTACTTAAATTCTGACCCAACTACAATGGCTATTAATTTGGAGCTTTATTACTTTAGAGTAGAAAGTTAGCGGTGATAGCAAAGATCTGACAAGAGCATACGAAGTTTTTTTATTAAAAT
This sequence comes from Aplodontia rufa, assembly GCA_004027875.1. Taxonomy (NCBI): domain Eukaryota; kingdom Metazoa; phylum Chordata; class Mammalia; order Rodentia; family Aplodontiidae; genus Aplodontia; species Aplodontia rufa. The sequence goes on from PVKS010010862.1 coordinate 25,365, forward strand.
AGAATTGGCATTCTTAAAATACAATAATCATGAGAATTATTTTCTTCCTTATTTATATCGACAAAAATCATATTTTTAATGTGTACAATGTGATGTTTGAAACATGATATGAAATAACTGACTCAGTAATTCCTGTTTTAAAAATAACAGCTTTATTTAGATATCACTCACCTTATCATACAGTGTACACTTCAGTTATAGTTTCTAGTATATTCATAAAGTTGTGCATTGATCACTATTGTCTAATTCCAGAGCATTTTTTTTGTCCCTTCCAAAAAGAAATCCCATGGTGATAAGTAGTCACTCTTCATTTCTCCCTCTACTCAGGCCTTTGAAACAACTTGTATGCCCTTTATCTCTATGGTTTTCCTATTCTGGACATCTGCATAAATGAAATCACATAATATGTAGCCTTTTGTGATTGGCTTATTTTACTTAGCATGTCATTTTCAAAGTTCAACCTTGTTATAGAATGCATCAGATGTCATTTCTTTTTATGGACAAATGCAATAGTTCATTATATGTATGTATCATATTTTGTTTATACATTCATAAATTGACATTTGGGTTTACACTTGTTGGTTTTTATGAATAATGTTGCTATGAACATTAATGTACATGTTTTTGTGTAGATGTGTTCTTTTTATTGAGAGGAGAATTACTAGATCATGTAGTGACTTTGTTTCACTGTTTGAGGGACCAGTTTTTAAGAGTGACTGCATCATTTTACATTCTCATAAGCAATGTATAAGGATTCTCGTTTCTCCATGTCCTCACCAGCTTTTGTCATTATCTGGGTAATTCCCTTTAATTACTATATGTCATGATGCTTTATACTTTGGTCAGCTGCAAGTCACCGGTGTATATGTAGTCTCAGTGGCTTTCATATGGTAGCTTAAAAAGATAAGTGAAAATCTAAAACTGGAATAAAAATTGGACTGTACAGGATTTATACTAGTTGATTTGGTAAAATGTTTATTTTATCATAGTAGTGTATTCAAAAATTAAGATGACATCCTGAGAAAATAACTAAATTATTATAAGTTTAAAAAGGTTCACAATGGGCTGGAGTGGTGGCTCAGCAGTTTTGGCACTTGCCTGGCATGCGCGAGTACACGAGTTCAATCCTCAGCACCACGTACACAACCAGGTCTTGGAGCAGTGAAGGCCACATGAAAAACTAAATAAAAATTGTTTCTCTCTTTCTCTCTCTCTCACTATCCCTCTCTTTTTAAAAAAAAAGGTTCTCAACTTTTTTTTTTTTTGGTACTGGGAATTGAACCCCAGGTGCTTAACCACTGAGCTACTCGCCAGTTCTTTTTATTTTTTTATTATGAGACAGAGTATCGCTAAGTTACTTATGGCCTTGCTAAGTTGCAGAGGTTGGCCTGGAACCTGTGATCCTCCTGCCTCAATCTCCCAAGTTGTTGGGATTAAAGGAGTGTGCCACTGTGCCTGACAATAACTTTTAGGGATCCTGACCAGTTTATCTTTTGAGCCTAACATTTGTACAACTGTGGATATGACTACTCCAAGAATTACTCTCTCTTTTATACTCATTTATTACCTGTTATTATTTCACAAAACATTGTTTTAATCATCAGTTAAAATTATTTACTCTGAAATACTGATTAAATTCACCTTTTGGTATAGTTTTCAGACTCTTTAGATTGAAGTATATTTACTAGCAAGAGATAATATGAAAAGTAGTATGTAGTGAAGATTGTTGATTTTCAGATTTTTTATAGTGCATATAAATCACCTGGGAATCTTGTTTAAGTATGCATTATTATTCACAATTTGTGGGATGGGGATTTTTACATTTATAACAACTTCCCAGTTGTTGCCTTAGCTGATGACCTTTAAACCACGTTTTGAGAAGCAAGGATAAAGGTAGTGGAGAAGATATAATTAACACTTAGTGATAGATATATGCTGGACATTGTGCTAATTACTTTTATGCTTAACAGTAACTCTGAAAGGTAGACATTATTTCTGTTTTATAAATTAATTAATTAATTTGGGACCACAGAGGTTAAAGCCCAAGGTTATACAGCAAGTAAGTGGAAGAGTAGGAATTACAACCCAGGTTTGACTGAATTTAAGAGTCATATTATTGGAACTGATAATCTTTTGACATGTCAGAAATGGTGTATATAGAACATGATCAATGAGGAAAGACATTTTCAGTTTTTAGAAATATTAAGAATTTTCAGAATTAGAAAGTAGCACTGCTGCATTTCCAGTGAAACTTATTAAAATAAACAAGAGTACCAGGGAAACAGTAATCAAAGAATCAGTCAGTTGTTAGTTTTGAATCTCTCCAAGTCCATAATCTGAATGTAATAAAAATCTCACTTTTAATTTTATGAGACTGATTTTAAAAGCAATTTATGATAACAGAAATTAGATAAAATATTTGAGAGCAAGAGAATGAAATAACTTCAAATGAATTTTTATTAATCATGCAGAGTGTTTTACACAAAACAATCTCAACTTTGTTGACCCTAAAATATTTAAAATACTGTTTTTGTAGTGTCAGCGAACTTCAATGAACATGATGGTTGGTGGCTTGAGTTTGCTATCACCTGAATTGAAAATGGGAAAACCTGCTTCTCCAAGTTCAGACTTATATGCTTATGGTTGCCTTTTATTGTGGGTATGTTATTTTTTAAATAAATCATTTATATATATATATACACACACACATATATATTTCAAGTGATGATTACAGTGTTTCTTCTAACATATTGCTCTGGATGGAGAACAGTGGTAGAGCTTTTTTAGATTTAGATTTTTTTTTAGTTTTATCATAAATTATTTATATACTTTCTACTACCTACTGTATATTTTTTACAGTTTAACTTCGTTGATAAATTTAGGCATTATTTTGTTGTGTTAGTTTTGTTAAAGTCAAGATTAACAGTGAAGATGATTTTTGTCCTATATTAATCTGGAAGAAGTTTATCCATGTGTGGAAAATAAATGCTAAATGAATCTTGGGTAAATAAATGTTCCTCCTTCCATTGTAAACCAGATAACTGTTTCTTATTCTGGGTTTAAGAATTACGGAGGATAAACTATTAACAAGGGCATTTCTTCTAATCAGCATTGTACTGGGGGTTTTAGCCCAGTGCTCAGCAAACATTTTCTGTAAAGGGCTAGGTTGTGAATGTTTCAGGCTTTGTGGGTCATATGTTCTGTGTTGCAAGTTGTGGCACAAAATCAGCCACACGCATTATATAAACAAATGAGCAGGATTCTATTAAAAAATTAGTTCACTTATAGACATTGAAATTTGAATTTTATGTAATTTTCATGTTATGAAGTAGTATTCCTTTTATTTTAAATACTTAAAAATGTGAAAATCATTCTTGGTTTGTAGGTTGTACAAAAACAAGTAGTGAAAATGCAGAGGCCATAGTTTTCTGATCCTTATTATAGCCAGTGAGATAAAGTAACCAAAAGAATTAAAAGTCATACAGTTTGAGGGGCTGGAGTGGTGGTTCAATGGTTATAGCGCTTGCCTGGCATGTGCAAGGACACAGGTTTAAACCCCATCCCCACATATACAACAAAGTGTCAGAGCAAACAAAGCCACATGAAAAACTAAATAAAACTGATTCTCTCTTTCTCTGTCCCCCCCCCACTCTTTTTAAAAAGGTCATAAGGTTTAAAAGTAGAGAAAGAGAGCTGTCTTTATTTGCAGATGACATAATTACGTGGAGAAAAAGGACAACTCTCCCTCAAAGAACAGGGGAAGCTGATGGAAAGGCAACTTTTGCTGGTCAAAATGGTTAGATGCAACTTTCACAGAATAACAGTTTTAATCCATTAGGTGGCTTCAGCCAGAAGTGTCATCTGTAGTAAAGCTAGTGGAAAACTAGTAATATGTTGATCAGCTGCATGACCTCCAAAATGAGTAGCTCTTAGAATCAACTAAAAACAGGTGGAGCTCAAAGGTTTATTTACGTTTTCCCATGGTTATACCACCACTGAAGTATAAAAGCTGCTTCAGGGCAGCTTGTCTGCCTTATTTGCCACTATATCCTCAATGCATAGAATTGTGCCAAAAGCACAATAGGCATCCTATTGTAGTAGTTGTATTAATGTATACTTTGTTGATAAGAATGAATCTTCAAATTTTAGACACTGTTATGTTCATCTCCTGATTTGTCATTTCTGTCATCATTGTACATTTTATTCTTTGGAACCCTGCTTCAGGATTATCTTTTTATTCCAACACCTAATACATTTTGAGGAGATATTAATGGTCATATTGATCACCCATTGAACAACCTAGTATCGCATTTTCTGACCTATACCTTAATGAAATTTTAGTCACATTCTAAAACCAGGATTTTGTGATTCCCTATAATTTTTAAAAACTAATAAAATTGAATTTATATTTCTCTGGACAGGATTTCCTATCCTCTTGTTTTACTACATAGATTAGTCTTAGATTTCTAATGGGTTTTGTTTACTGTGTTCTTTTCCATCAGCAGCTGCCTTGCAACATCCTGTATTTCCTTTTACTCCTCTACTATTTAAACTCTTTAGAAAACTTGTGTGCTCTGGCCTTCCATTTAAGCTTTTAAAAAAAGTTCTTCATTTATTTTTTTGAAATTTATTTCTATTTGTGAATAACTTTGTTCTTTGACTTCTACATATAGGAGACCTTTGAGCATTTTTTTGTAAGGGCAGTCTGGTGGTGATGAACTACCTCAGTATATGCTTGTCTTTATTTCTCATTTATTTCTGAACAATGGTTTTGTGGGTTTAGTAGTGTTGGTCGGCAGTGTTTTTCTTTCAGAACTTTGAAGATACCATCCCATTTTTTCCAGACCTGTAAGGTTTCTACCGAGAAAGTTGCTGTTAAGTGTAATGAAAAGTCTTATAGTTGACTTTTCTCTTGCTGTTTGTAGAATTCTTTGTTTTGTACTTTTGACTATAATATGTCTTGGAGAATGTCTTTTTTGTATGAATTTTTTTGGGATCCTCTCAGTCTTCTAGATCTGGCTGTTTGTTTTTTTCTGAAGATGTGTAGTTTTCAGCTTTTATTTTGTTAAACAGATTTCTGCAACTTTTCCCTTCTCTTTGCCTTCTGGTTTCTCTAACATTTGAAAATGTGTTAATTTAATGGTAGCTTATATGTCTCAGAGACTTTCTTTGTTCTTTTATTTTTCCCTCCTTTCCTTTCTCCTCTTTCTTTTTTTAAATTTCCTTCATTTTATGAGACTGAGATATTTAAACAAACAAAAAACCACTTTAAGTTTAGAAGTTTTTTCTTCTGCTGGATCTATTATATTGTTTAGGCCCTCAGCTATATTTTTCATTTGACTTAACTGAATTCTTCAGTTCTAAATTTCTTTTTGGTTCTTTTCCACAATCTCCTTACTGAATTTTTCATTAAGATCATAAGTAATTTTACTGATTTGTTGAGTTGCCCATCTGTATTCTTGTATCTAATTGAGTTTCCTTAGAATTATTTTGAAATCTTTATCAGGCATTTGTTAATATTCTTTTCTTTGGATCTGTTAGTAGAACACTGTTGTGTTCTTTTGGGAGTGTCATGTTGTCTTGCTTTTTCATACTTCTTATGCCTCTATGTTGGTATTTGCCCATCTGGTGGATAAGATGTTTCTATAAAGTAGCTTTTGAAGTAGAAAACTTCCTCCTTAAGACATGTTTTAGGATGTCTTGTCATGTAGGCTTTGTGGGATTTGATTCCAGTTGAGTGTTACACAGTAGTTTCTGTATAGCTTTTTTCGTTGTAATTTATGGTTTTGGATGAGGTGCATACAGCTGTGGGGTTGGAGAGCCCATCTGCTTCTGAGGGGTGCAGTAGTGGTGGGTGGGGGGAACGTTAATGGCCCAGGTAGGTAGACCCAGCAGTGGGCATAGGGCTGCTACCGTGTGACCACTCTAGCAATTCCAGCAATGGGAGGACTTGTACCAGGGAAAACATGGTAGATATTTCCTCAGGATGGGGCAAGCTCTGCTATTTCTTTTTGTTTGTTTGTTTGCTTTTTTCAAACTCTGCTTTTGTCAATGCCAGTGGTACTGAGGTTGTGGACTATGGGGGGCGTTGCCTTGGTTCTTGCTTGGGTGAGTGCCATTGGTAGCGGGAACCTCTGGTTGCTCTAGGAGTTTGGTGAGACATTTATTGCAGTGAGCACTGCTAGCATCAAAGGCTGATGGGAGATGCATCGTCAGACCCCCTCAGTGATGTATACTAATGACAGCCGGCAACGGTGGTGGAGGTGGTGGAGGATGTGTAGTGCAGAGGCTTGCCCTCTGACCTGCTCGTTGTGGGTGGCAGCAGTGGGTGTAGGAGGGTGAAGGGGAACAGGCCGCAGGTCTCAGAGGGTAAGCATTTTGGTTTCCCATATCTTGGGGGAGGCACCCCCTACCATGCTGAAGTGTCTGTTTGCTGTAGTGCACATTGGTTGCCTGGTGTAACATTTACATCACTGGATATAGTTGTGTTCCTGAGGCTGTAGACTTTTGTGCAATTGTGGTAGAATGTTTTGGGGGCTGTCCAAGTATGGTGATAAGCAGAAATTTCAGTCATCTAGGGAAATAGGGATTGCTAGTGGCTCTGTTCTAAAGCTGGTGCCACCTGGTGGCAGCCTGTATTCTGAGGAAAGCAATGCAAGTTCCATCTTTAAAGCAAAGCTACTATGTGGGCTCCTAGATGCTTCCCCAACTGGGCTGTAAAACTGTGAAAACTGAAATTCTCCTGTAGCTAGGATTGCCAGTGTCTGTGACAATTGGATATTTAGAGACTTTTCTATTTACCCTTTCCTGTGCAATTGTTTGTGTCCCTCCTTTTGGGGGAGCCAGGGTTCCAGTTGCTGGTATACCCTCCTCTTTCTGTGTTGCCATCACAGGTGTCTGTGTCTTATGGGGTTCTTCTCTTTACCTTGCCGATCTCCAGTGCTGTCCCTGAGCTGCTCCCTTTGAAATGCTACTATTCATTTGTTATTCTTCTTCGGGAGGAGGTGAGTGCTGGATACTTCTTTTTGGCAATCTTGTGTAGACTACTATTTGTTGTCAATGAATGTCCCTGCCTCCTGAACTTCAGTTTTCCTGGTGTAGGATGGGTACGTTGAACCTTTAGACTTGTGCTCCATTTAAAAAGAGCTCTGAGGCAGCACTCAGGTCCTTCTGTGACCTTAACATGAAGGAAGACTTGCTTGACTTAATCCTATGTTATTAAAATTAATGTCTGCATGGTATATATTACTATTCTTTTACTCTAAAGGTATCTGTATTGTTGAATTCAAAGTAAGTTTTTTGTATCATGTTTTTTATTTACTAATCTCTACCTTTTAATTGGGGTACCAACCATTTTTATTTAAGGTAATTATTGATGTCCACCATTTTATTATTGGCTTTATTTCCTCTGTTTCTTATTCATTTCTCTTTTCTTGCCTTCCTGTGAGTAACTTGGAAAATTTTTAAGAGTCCATCTTGATCTATTTATAGTTTTTTTTAAAGTTTAAAAGCACTTTATTTGTAGACAACCTACGTGACATTTCTTTTCTTTTTTTTTTTTTTTTTTAAAGAGAGAGGAACAGTGAAAGAGACAGAGAAAGAGAGAAACAACTTTATTTAGTTTTTCACATGGCCTTAGTTGCTCCAACACTTAGTTGCGTTGCGTACGTGGTGCTGGGGTTTGAACCCGCGTCCTCGTGCTTGCCAGGCAAGCGCCAAAACTGCTGAGCCACCGCTCCAGCCCGACATTTATTTTCTTAATAGCATAGTCTGTACTCCAGATAAATCATGGTCACAATAAAAAACTCAAGATGACATAAGTCCCATTTGTCCTACATTCTGTTGTGTGGATGACAAATAGCAGTCACCTACAACAGTGATAGACTGAAAGTAATTGCCAAATTTGCTAATAGTTTTCATTTCTAAGACATTCATAAAGAAAATCATATATGGGGCCAACTTATTGTAGACCAGCGGAGTAGCCAATCCACCTGAATTCATGTTTTCATCAATAAATAGCTGGTAGTTTTTGAAATTAACATGTGTTTGATTTGTTCTGAAGCCCTTATCATAAAGGATTTTACTCTTTCTGGTCTGTATTATTCAAGTTTCTTGTAATCTTTGATGTAGTTCTTGTAGGATTCTTTTGAAGCTGTTTGTTGCAAGTGATGGTTTATGACATTGCCAACACCAGTGATTACTGTGCTATGATACCTTCTTCCTTGGGGCCTTCAGTGGAGGCATTTCCACTAGTGAGCAAGTCATCAGTGTCCTACTGACCATCTTCTCTTCTACCTTCAGGCACAGACTGCTTGTGATCTCTGGAACTTGTAAATGTTGGAGAAGATCTCATTGTAACTGATGAAGCTCTGGTAGATCATCATGATATTGGTTTCAGGAAGACAGTAGTGATTCTAGTTTAGTAGGAGCTTGTAGATCAGAGTGAACTTGGTCCAGCTGGAGTGGTGCTCATTGGGCCTTAGGGATCAGGTGGAAAAGTTTGTTTATTTATTTATTTATTTATTTATTTTTAAAGAGAGAACGACAGAGAGAGAGACAGATTCAACTTTTATTTAGTTTTTCATGTGACTTTTGTTGCTCCGACACTTCATTGTGTACGTGGTGCTGGGGTTCAAACATTCGTCCTCACACACACCAGGCAAGCGCTGTAACTGCCGAGCCTCCACTCCAGACCCCTCATTTAGGTTTTATATAGAGGTCCTGGTTTCCTTTTTGAACTGTGGTTTTAATAGTAATCTGATTTTCAGAGCTTCTTTAGTTATATTTCAGCCTGCATGGGTCGTTGTTTGCTGTTGATGGTGCTTGAGGAAGGGAAAAGAGCTTTCCAAGGCTGAGCTGTCTAGTGCTTCTAACTATGGGAATGGATTTTCTGGGCAATGGGTTGAAGCATTCTTATCTGGATGCTTGTTGTGGCAGGATAACCACCTCTTTGTGGCAGATAGAGATTACTTCCTGAGCCAGCCACTGGTTATGGTGGGATCCTTCTGCTTATGGGGGTTAGTGTGCACTTTCTAGACCAGCTGCTTGTGTGATTTCCCTTGTTGGTGCCCCTGGCCTTTCTGAGTGAACTCCCTTATTGTTTCTTGTAGGTTTATCTATCAGTGTTGCCTGCCTGGGCTGCTTTTTGTTGCTAGCTTAGAGATTAGAAAATACTAAACTGGGTTACTTTCTGTTTTGGTTGGGGGCATGTAAGACCCCCTGTTACTATCTTGTTCCCGTAGTCCAAGGGTCTCCAATCAATTTAATTTCCTCTTTTTACTATTCAGAATTTTCCTTTGGTTATATTTTATGTTACTTCAAGGTTTATAGTAAATAAAATGTGTGGGACCTACTTGGACCTGGATTTAAATGAACTGTAAAAAAAAATCTGTGATATGATTCAAGAATTGAAAACCGGATATTTGACATCAAAGTTATTTCTTATTGGGATTACATAAAAATAAATTAAAAAGATAATGTAATAAATTTATATTCAAAATTATTAGATTATAGGATTTTCCCTAGAAGTGATATATTTGCTTTTGTGCCCAGGAGAAGAGTAGTCACTAATTGACGGTTGTTAGGATTGGGTGATGAAATATGTGAGACTCAATACATTGTGCATGTAAGAAATGTCCATATTTAATAGTTTCTTAATTTAGCTTATATTTCTTGAACACAAATTAGGAATTGGAGTGGAAGGAAACTTGTCTGATTTATTTTCTTTGTACCTATTTTTCTTAAAGAGAGGAAGAGAGAGATAATCAGTCTTATTTAGTCTTTCATATGGTTTTCTCTGCTCCAACACCTAGTTGTGTATGTGGTGCTGAAGTTTGAACCTGGATCCTTATGGATGCCGGGCAAGCACGGTACTGCTGAGCCACTGCTCCAGCCCCTGTACCTAATGTTTAAGTATTGATAAAGCCAAAATAATACAGGCTACTGAGTTTTAACACATTTTCTTATAAGGTGAGGAAGTATTAGTGTTTATAGTGTGGCCATAAACTCTGGTACTTCAGGAGCCTCACTTATTATCAAAGTATTTTTACCCTGAAGGAGTTAATGTGTTTTTGTAAATGAGCTCTAGTTCTCTGTTTACTAGAATCTAAAAAGTTCCATATTTGACTATCCTGTAGGATTAATATTTTGATAAACTTGAAATCTGTTCATACTTTTGTTTTACAGCTTTCAGTTCAAAATCAGGAATTTGAGACAAATGAAGAGGGGATCCCCAAAGTGGATCAGTTTCATTTGGTATGTGACCCTTTTGTTATTTAGTGGTTTGAAATGTGTAACAATGTAAACTTAAATATTTGACTGAAAATGTCCTCTAATTTTTGTAAGCATTCACAGTAAAGAGTACTGAAAAAAGTTTAAGTGCTGTACTTATACTGTCAAATAGTTAATATTACTAGGTTGTGTGATTGTCACACATTTATATGTCACTAGTAATTAAGGAAAATATTGTTTACTGTGTTTCAAGATCATTGTATTAAAATTAATGTTTTAGTTTTTTATGCGTACCTATGTAATTTTTGTTTTTTGTTTTTTTTTTTGGTAATTCTCACCTTTCATTGAGATTTGCTTTGTCACTGATTTGTTTTTAGTCAACATATTTTGGGTACCTGTACCCTCTCAGAAATTGACTAGATATTGGGGTTACAAGGATTATAGCATTGAAGATGAAATTAATGATTTAAAAATGTGAAGAACTAGCCAGACACAGTGGTGTACCCCTGAAATCCCAGAAACTTGGGAGTCTGTGAGACAGGAGGTTTGGGAGTTCAAAGCTAGCCTCAGCAACTTAGGCCCTGAGCAACTTAGTGAGACCCTGTCTCAAAATAAAATATAAAAAGGGCTGGGGATGTGGCTCATTGGTTAAGCAGTACTGGGTTCAATCCCTGGTACTTAAAAGAATAAAAACAAAACAAAACAACAACAACAAAGTGGAAATGTGAACAAATAAACAACCAAGATCTATAAATTAAATATGAAGTAGTGTTAGGGAAAGCTGATTTTTACTTCTGCAGAAAAGTTGGGAATCCAGTGTGATTATACATTAAAAGGTTTAAAAAATAGTATAAATATCTGACTCTAAATGTTGTCATGCCATTTTGATAGGTTGGATGTATCGGTGCAGGAATACATACAACTTTATTTAAGACAATAGTCTTATAACTTATTTGACCACAGAAATATTTTGTCTTATAACACTCATTAATATCCTGAATTTGTTTAAAAAACCACCTTAGAAATAATGTTCAGGAAGATTTCCATACTTCTTGGGTAGTAGTAAAAAGTATTTGACACAACTTTTGGGAAGTTATGAAACTCTGCATTGTATATTCTGGCTCTTTCTATAGAATGAGATAACGATGAAGATAATGGTTTACACTTTGAAAAACCCATGATTGATGTTACTCGTTATTAGATAGCATTCTGTCAGAGGTTATGCTTCAGCCACAGTGAACATCTGGAACCTTTGTTCATATTTTATTTATATATATGTTTGTTGATGGACATTTGGGTTGTTTCTGCGTTTTGGCACTTATGAATAATGCTTCCATAAACATTTGTATGCAAATTTTTGAATGGATTTTTTTTTTAAAGAGAGAATCAGTTCTACTTATTCATCTGTTTTTTGTTTCTCTGACACTTAGTTGCGTATGTGGTGCTGGGGGTCGAACCTGGGTCCTTGTGCATGCCAGGCAAGTGCTCCAACTGCTGAGCCACTGTTCCAGCCTCTTAATGGATATGTTTTCATTTCACTTGGATAAATACTTCGGAGAGGAATTACTGATTCATGGTACAACTCTCCTTAGTTTGAGGAATTGCAGAAATAATGCCCTTTTACATTTTTACCAGCATATGTTAGGGTTTTGGTTTTCCTTTTCCTTGACACTTGTTATAAGACTTTGGATTCTAGTGATTCTTATGGGTGTGAAATATTATTTCATTATTGCTTGAATTTCCGTTTCCTTAGTAACTAATGATGTTGACCATCTTTCCCTGTGTTCATTTGCTGCCTTCCTTCTAGAAATGCCTGTACAGATTCTTTGCCTTTTTTTTTTAAGAGATAGAAAGGGACAGAGAGAAAAATAATTTTTTCATGTAGCTTTTGTTGCTCCGACACTTTGTTATGTGTGTGGTGCTGGGGTTCGAACCTGCAAACTCATGTGTGCCAGGCAAGTGCCGTAACTGCTGAGCCACTGCTCCAGCCCCTCTTCGTTTGTTTTTAAATTGAGTTATCTATTATTAAGTTGTAAGAGTTGCTTATGCATTCTAGATACAAGTTCCTTATTAGATAACATGGTTTGCAAATATTTTCTCCCATATTGTGATTTTTTCATTTTCTTAGTAGTGTCTTTTGAAGCATAAATGATTCTAATTTTCATTATGTCCAGTTTTTTACTTGTTGATTTTGCTTTTGGTGTACTGAGTCCTTTGCCAAACTAAAGTCACAAATATTTACTTCTATTTTCTTCTTAGGGTTTTACACTTTAAGCTTTTATTACTTAGACTTTTGATCTATTTCAATTAAATTTTGAAGTTGTTCAAGGTAAGGTTCTGACTTTGTTCTGTTGCATGTGATTATCCAGTTGTCTTAGCACCATTTGTTGAAAAGACATTTTTTCTCCCTTGAATGGTCTTAGCACCCTTATCAAAATCTGTTGACCATAGATGTATAAGTCTATTTCTAGGCTTAATTCTGTTCCCTTGTCCTATAGATGCTCTCACTGTATGATATGATTACATCCTTATAAAGCAATCATACATTGAAAATATAGTAAGGTGAGAATGCATCTAATACACCTAACTCAAAGAACTTCATAATTAGTAACACAATATACTGTAGAATATTGCTTGGTTACCCTGGTGATCACATGGCTGACTGGGAGCTGCAACCCACTGCAGCTGGCCAGCTTCATGAGAATGTATTACACCGTTTATCGATAGCCTGAGAAAAGATCAAAATTAAAAATGTGAAGTATGGTTTCTACTGAATATGTATTATTTTCACACCATTGCAAAGTAAAAAAAATTGTAAGTCAAACTATCATAAGACAAGGACCAACTGTATTTGTCTGTTCTTTGCTAGTGTCTTTATTATCTTGATTACTGTTACTGGATAGTAAGTTTTGAAGTTGGGAAATATGAGACCCTCTACTTTGTTCTACTTTCTCAGGATTGTCAGGATTGTCCTGTCTATTCTAGGCCCCTTGCAGTTCCATCTGAATTTCAGAATTAGTTTGTTAATTTCCACAAAGAAATCAGTTGAGATTCTGATAAGGATTGTGCTCAATCTGTAGATCAGTTTGGGGGAATATTGCTACCTTATCAACATTGTCTTCTGATCCATGAACATAGAATGTTTTTTTCACTTATTTAGATATTTAATTTACTTCAGCATATTTTGTACTTTCAGAGTGTTTTCTTATGATAATTTACTCCCAAGTGTTTGTTCTAATAGTTTTTAGTGGATTTGTTAGTGATGTGATGTATATCTATGTCTATTTTTATATATTGATATCTGCGTATTTATACATCTCATAACAACATTTGCAAATAGTTTTATTTCTTTTTATTCTGGATGCCTTTTATGTTCTTGTGCAAATGACTAGAATCTCTCTTGTACAGTGTTGAATACAAGTAGTGGGAGAAAGCAACCTTGTCTTATTTAAGCGATTAGAACTAATTAGCAGGACAGCATAGTTACAGGACATAAGATCTGTTGTAGATGCCGATTACATTTTTATACACTTGTGATGAACACCCCAAAAATGAAATTATGAAAACAGTTACACATTGAGTTAAGTGAAATAAACCAAACTCATGTCAAGGGTCATCTTTTTTTTTTCATATGGAAACTAGAGAGGAAAAATGAAAAGATGGGAAAAGATTTCATGAAAATCAAAGGGAGATCAGTGGAATAGAGAGAGGAAGGGGACCAAGGAGAGGGAGGAGGGAAGGAAAAGGAGAAACACTGGGGAATGATATGCTCCAAATTATATTGTCATACTGTGTGCATGTAGGAATATGTAATAACAGATTCTATCATTATAATGCATAACTACTATAATGCATCAGTAAAAATATGAAAAGAGAAAATGTTACATTCATAAAGACATCCTTCTCCATTACTGGTTCTTTTTTAAATCAGAGCTTTTGTGGCTGTTCCAGCTTGTTATTCTTCTAAAAGACCTTTACAGTTAACTTCTCTAGTTTAAAGGAAAAAACTGATTGCATTTTTGTTGGAGTCATATAAACTTTGTAAATTAACTTAGATGAAATTAACACATTTATCATGAGAGACTTCTTTTGGTCTAAGAATGATAAGATTTTAATTTTTTCCAGATCTACTTCTGTGTTTTTAGAGAGCATGTGTTATTTTTCTCATTTAGGTTTTCTAATTTTTCAATAAAGTTTTTACCTAGTGAAGATACTTTCTTTAAATATGTTTAAAACATTTTCTGTATAGTGCCATATGGACATTGGTATTCATTCATCAAATGTTTACTAAATATCTACTATATCCCAAGCATTGCTAATTGTTTAGATGAGTCAGTAAATTGAAATTTCTGACCTTAGGAATCTTGCAGTCTAGTAAGTACATTAATTGTAAATAGATAATTTTTATTCAGTGTGATATGTGTTCTGATTAATCATATGGGGCAAATATTAGACAAACCAAGATGCCTTTGGAGGTGGAGGTAATTCAGTAGCAATATCCTAAGGATTGTTTACTTGCGATAATAGAGAATGTTATTTGAAATAGTGGCACATAATTAACGTCTGGCTCCCATAATGATGATGATAATGGTAGTGGTGGTAAAAGAGTTCCTTGGGGTGATCACTTCAAAACTAGAACCAAAACCAGTTGGCGAGGTGAAGCTTAACCTTCCAGGCAGAGGAGTTTTAGTGTGAAATTTTTATACTGTGAAACTCTGACCGGTGCCCTATAAAAGACAGAAAAGGGGAAGTTATAAAATGTCTTTTTTAAAAATTTCACTTGTTTTTTTTTTTTTTTTTTTTTTCAAGAAATTTCAGCTATGATTATTTTTCCTTTTACACCTTCCCCTCATAATTCACTTTGTCACTTTACGCTAAAATTGAAGTTGGTAGGAATCTTTAAAAATCTAAATAATAAAATTTGACTTTAGCTCATATCTATGACAAAGAGTTTTTTAGTTTTATTCTTTATGGCAGGATTGTCGTTTTGTTCATTTATTTTGATTTTGATTGGATTTTATTTTTTTACATTTGTTTTTCCTTACAGGATGATAATGTCAAATCCCTCCTCTGTAGCTTGATATATTTTAGAAGTTCAATGACTGCCGAACAAGTTTTGAATGCTGAATGTTTCTTGTTACCGAAGGGGAAATCAATTCCAAACCCAGAAAAAGAGATTGAATATACTCAATTTAAAAAGGACGACGAATTAAAGATGGAGAACTTGGATAAATATAAAGAAAAGACAAGAAATGGTGAAGCCAACATTGATTTATAAATTAGTATTCTGTTGATGTTGTAGATGTTCCTTTTAAAAAACTTTTTTTAGTTTGGTTAATAGACAAAAGATCTGGAAATGTTCTAGAACTAGCTGGATTGTATTTTTGGTATTTAGGTTGTGAAAAATAAAAAATATTTGGTTATGCCTAAAAGTTGTTTGTTTGCTTTGAGGTTTTGCTTAATTTGGAGTTATTAAGGAAGGATTTTCTGCCTGTAATTATTGTTATTGAGTAAATAGATTGTGATACTTGTATTAGGAAAGGTTATTAGATTGCTAGATCCATATTGTATTTAGAGTTTCAGTATGTTGGCTGGTTGGTGATGAAGGCTGATACTTTTATTCAACAAATGATAGTTGGCATGTACCTTGTATCCAGTTCTGGAAACATAAAGATAAAACATGGTCCTGGCACTTAGGAAGCCCACAATTTATTGAGATTCAGAGATGTAAACAGACCTTCATTATGCATTATGGAATATCCAGTGATAGTACTGGGCATTATGGGATTTTCCAGGAGTTGTACTAATCCTTTGGAGGAGTGGTGTTAGAGAAAACTTTCTAGAGGAGGGGATACCTAATTTATTATTTAAGAATTTTTTAAAAATGTATTTTTAACTATTAAAAACAAAAGTTGTACATATTAATGGAATACCATGTAATGTTTCCATAGATGTGCACATATACATGTTTACTTTTAAACATAGAAGTTCAAATCAAGTTATACATAATTATCTCCACATTTATATTTCTGTATGGTGGAAACTTTCAAAAATTGTTTCTTTAGTTTTTTGAAATATATAGTACATTATTATTATTTTTTTTTTGTTAAAGAGAAAGGGACAGCGTGAGAGAGAGAAACAATTTTTCTTTAGTTTTTCATGTGGCTTTCGTTGCTCTGAGACTTCACTGTGTACGTGGTGCTAGGGTTTGAACTTGCGTACTTGCGCATGCCAGGCAGGCACTGTAACCACTGAGCCACCATTCCAGCCTGTACAGTACATTATAATTGTGTAGTCTCTCTACTGTGAAATAGCACACCAGAACTTCTTGGTCCTAACTGTAACTTAGTACTCATGGATGAACCTTTCCTTAACCCTTTCCACCTTTCTGCCTCCCTACCTCTCCATACTCTCCGTGGCCTCTGATAACCATTGTTCTACTTTCAACTTCCATGAGATCAACTCATTGTTAAGATTCCATATATGTGTAAGACTGTATAGTACTTGTGTTTTTGTGCCTGACTTATTTCACTTAACACAGAGACCTCCATTTTCATCTGTATGGCTGCAAATGACAAGATTGAATTTTTAATGGTTAAATAGTATTCTGTTGTCTATGCACCACATTTTATTTATCCATTTATCAATGAATGGATACTTAAGGTTGTTTTCACTTTTTGGCTTTTGTGAATAGTGCTGCAGTGAACATGGGAATGTAGATGTCCAATATACTGATTTAATTTCCCTTGGATATATACCCAGGAATGGGATTACTGGATCATATGGTAGTTATATTTTTCATGTTTTGAGGAACCTCCATCCTATTTTTCTTAATGGCTCTACTAATTTATATTACCACCAATAGTACGTGAGAGTTCCTCTTTTTCTACATCCTTACCAGCACTTGTTATCTTGTCTTTTTAATAATAGCCATTCTTAACTGGGGTGAGGTGATACTTCATTGTGGTTTTGATTTGTAATACCCTGATGATTAGTGATGAGCAGTTTTTAATATACCTGTTGGCCATTTGTGTGTCTCCTTTTGAAAAATGCCTGTTGAGATCTGTTGTCCACTTTTTTTTAAGAGAGAGAGAGAGAAGAGATTGAGGAAAGAGAAAATCAACTTTATTTCTTCTTTTGGCCTTTGTTTCTCCAATATTTAGTTGTATATGTGGTACTGGGGCTTGAATGCAGGTCCTTGCACGTGCCAGGCAAGCACTGCAACCGCTGAGCCACCGCTCCAGCCCTGTTGTCCACTTTTAAAATCAGGTTTTTTTTTTTTTTTTTTTGCTATTGAGGTTTTGGTGTTCCTTAAGTATTTTGGGTATCAGCCCCTTTTCATATGTGTAGTTTGCAAATATTTTCTTCTATCCTGTAGGTTGTCTTTTTGTTGTTTTCTTTGCTGTGCAGAAGCTTTTTAGTTTGATGTAATTCTATTTTTCAGTTTTTACTTTTGTTTCCTGTGCTTGTGTTTCCATTATGCTGAAGCATTTTCCTTGTTTTGTTTTAGTAGTTTCATAATTTTAGTCTTATATTTAAGTCTAACTTAATTTGACTGTTTACAGTTTGGATGCCCTTTATTTCTCTCTGTTGCCTGATTTCTCTGGCTAGGTCTTCTAACACTAAATTGAAAAATATGGTAAAAGTAGGCATTCTTGTGTTGTTTCAGATCTTAGACAGAAAACTTTCAGTGTAATGTTGGCTGTTGGCTTATTATAAATGTCCTTTATTAATATGGAGGTATGTTCCTTCTGTGTGTAATTTGTTTATTGTTGATCATGAAGGGATGTTGAATCATCAAAATGCCTTTTCTGCGTCTATTAAGATGACCATATGGTTTTTGTCCTTTTGTTTTGTTGATGTGATGTATTATGTTTGTTGATTTGCATATTTTGAAACAGCTTGTATCCTTGGAATGAATCCACTTGATCATGGTGAATGATCATCTTCTTCTTTTTTTTTTCCAGGTCTGAGAACCAACCTTGGGGCCTTGTGTGTGCTAGGCAAGTGCTCTGCTACTGAACTAAATCCCCAACCCCGTGAATGATCTTCTTAATATTCTGTTAAATGCTGTTTGCTGATATTTTGTTGAGGACTTGTATGTCTATGTTCATTGAGGCTATTGGCCTGTAGTTTTCTTTTTTGATGTATCCTTACCTGGTTTTGGTATTAGGGTAATTTTTGCTTTGTAGTATGTTTGGAAGAATTCTTTCCTCTTCTTCTTTTTCTTCTTCTTCTTCTTCTTCTTTTTTTTTTAAATAACTTGAGAATTGCTATATTTCTTTAAATATTTGGAAAAATTTAGCAGTAAAGCAAGCCATTGGTCCTGGGCTTTTCTTTGATGAGATGATTTTTATTACTGATTCAGTCTTATTACTTGTTTTACTATTTTGTTCAGGTTTTCTGTTTAATCATGATTTAGTCTGGAAAGGCATATGTGCCTAGGAATTTGTCCCTTTCTTCTAGATTATCAAATTTGTCAGTATATAGTCCATAAAAATGTGTAATGCTCTTTCCAGTGTCTGTGATGTCAGTTGTAGTGTCTCTTTTTCTTTTTTGGTGCTGGGCATCGAATCCAGAGGCACCAGTGAGCTTTTATTTTTGGTTTTGAGTCAGGGTCTTCTTAAGTTGCTCTGGGTCTTGCTAATTGGCTGAGGCTGGCCTCCAACTTGCAATCCTCCTATCTTGATCTGAGTTCCTGGGATTACAGGTGTGTGCCACCACACAGAGCAATGTCTTCTTTTTTCTCTGGTTTTCTTTATTTGAATCTTTCTCTCTTTTTTTTAGTCTAACTAAGGGTTCATCTATTATGTTATATTTTTGAAGAACCAACTCTTTGTTTCATCAAAAAATTTTTGTTTCCATTTTATTTTTATTCTGATCTTTATTATTTCTTTCCTTATGTTAATTTTGCATTCAATTCTTTTATTTCTAGTTTATAGAGGTGCAGGGATAAGTTGTTTATCTGAGATCTTTCAGTTTTTGGTGTTGACATTGATTGCTGTAAACTTCCTTCTTAGTATTACTTTTGCTGTATTCCATATATTTTGGTATGCTGTGTTTTCATTTTCATTTTTTTTTTTCAAGAAATTTTAGTATTTCCTTCTTGATTTCTTCCTTGATCCATTGTACTTTCAAAAGCAAATTGTTTAATTTCCATATATTTGTATAGTGTCCAAAATTTTTCTTGTAATTGTTTTCTAGTTTTGTTGCATTGTGACCAGAGAAGATAACTTGATATTTCATTTTTAAAAAATTTGTTGTGACTTGTTTTGTGGCCTTTCATATCCTGGAGAATGTTGCATGCGCTGGGGGAAAAATGTGTATTTGGCAATTGTTGAATGGAATGTTCTGTAGATACCTGTTTGGTCCATTTGGTCTGGGGTTTATTTTAACCCTGCTGTTTCTTTGTTGATTTTCTGCCTGGGTGATGTGTTCATTGTTCTGGGGTGTTTAGTTTCCCAACTTTTATTGTGTTGGGATTGTTCTTTACCTTCGGGACTATTAATATTTGCTTTATACATTTAGGTTTTGAAATATTGGTTGCTTATACAATTAGAATTGTTATTTCCTCTTGTTTAATTGACCCTTTTATCATTATATGACCTTAGTTTTCTCTTTTTACTGCATTTTATTTAAATACTATTTTATCTGATGTAGGTATAGCTATTTCTGATTTCTTATTCCATTTACATGGAATATCTTATTCCATCATTTCACTTGCAGTCTCTGTGTGTTCTTATAATGAAGGGAATTTCTTGTAAGCAACATATAGTTGGGTCTTTTTTTTTAACCATTCAGTCAATCTGTCTTTTAATCAGAGAATTTAATCCATTTACATTCAAGGTAATTGATAGGTATGATCTTACTACAGCCGTTATATAACTTTTTCTATTTTTGTTATAATTTCCTTCCTTTTTTATTTTCCATTCTTCCTTTGTGGTAAAGTGATTAACTATAGTGTTTAGATTTCTCATTTATTATACTTGATTTGTCTATTGTAGATTTTTGTGGTTGCAGTGAAGCTGTAACAAAAACCATTTTTTAAAAATTATAATGAGATATTTTGAAATGATAGCAACTTAATAAATTATATAGGAACAGAAACAAATTAAAAAGAGAAAAATATATTAATAAGAAAACTATATTTTTTACTCCATTTCTCCCTACATTTTGAATTTTTAATATCTCATTTTACTTCTTTCTGTGTTGCCTATCTCCTAATATATTAATGTACTTATTTAAATGTTATGTTTTTTAGTTCTCATGCTAACAAATGAATGGCTAATGCACCATGCTTACAATATTACAGCATTATGAATTTGTATAATTATCCTTACCAGTAAGTTATATATACTTTCTGATGTTTTCTTCTTATTAATGCTTTTCTTTGTGTTTAAAGAACTTTAGTGTTTCTTGTTGAACAGGTCTGATGTAGAAATATTCTCAGCTTTTGTTTGGGAATGTCTTTTATCTGTTTTGTTTCTAAAGGATAGCTTGGCTGGGTATAATATATCTTGATTGACACTTCTTTTCCTTCGGTACTGTGAAAACCTCTGGCCATTTTCTCTTGGCCTGTAAGATTTCTGCAAAGCTGTCTGCTGTTTTGCAGATTGTGACACTTGTATGTGTCATTTGTTTCTTTTCTCTTTCAGCCTAAGAATCTTCAGTTTATCTTTCACCTTTGAGAACATGATTAGGTCTTGGGATAGGCTTGGTCAAGTTAAATTTGATTGGTGACCTTTGAGCATTGGTATCTAGATATTTATGTCCTTTTCTAAGTTTGGGAAGTTTTATGTTGTTTTCTTGAATAAGCTTTCTACCACTTTGACATTCTCAAGTCCTTCTTGAACTTCAGTGACCTGAACATTTGTTCTTTTAATGTTTCAAAGTTCCCTTTATTTCTTGTCATTCTTTATTCTCCTCCAATTGGATATTTTCAGACAGCCTGTCTTTAAGGTTACTGTCTCTCTTCTATTTGCTCTAGCCTGCTATTGATGTGTTCTACTGTGTTTTTTATTTTGCTGAGTATATTTGCAGCTCAAGAATTTATTTGATTTTTTTAATTGCTTCCATCTCTTTTTAAAGTTTCTTTTATAGGGTTTTGAAATGTTTCTATTTTCTTCAGGCTCATTGAGTGTCCTTAAAACAGATGTTTTAAATTCTCAGAGTTTGCCATACTGATTACTATCTGGTCAGTTTCTAGCGCCATATTTTGAGTGTTAAGCTCTTGATGCTTGTTGGCATTTGATGTTGACTGGACTTTGAAGGATTAGGCATTTTTTCAGCTTTCCTAGTTACACTTTATGTGTCTTAATAGAAATTCTAAGTAGGCTGTTTTCTCTGAGCCTGTTCACGCTTACACTATTTCAGCATTAGATGACACCCAAGTCCAGATTTGTAGGAGTCTGCTATCGGTGTGTTGTTATTGTTTCAGTAGCAGAGGACAATCTGAACAGAGGTTTGTCCCAAACACACTGTTACGTGTTGTTAGAACAAAGAGAGTACCTAGAAAGAGTGGTCTATCCCCTTAAGACTGTCACCAGGGTCAAGGTAGGTCAGATGCTTTGTCTGTAATTACCAGCCTGTGGTCAGGCACTGCAGGATTACGCCTAGCATAATCTAGGCAGAGTTACCATCAATGGCCCAGCCCCAGGCTCCTCTGTCACACCTGTAGCTGCCAGTGCAGCCAAGCTCTGTCACACTCTGAGCCTATAGTCCACCAATACCAGCATAACACTGGGATAGAAGCCCATATTTCAGTGGACTTCCTATTGCTAAGATGGACTCAAGGCCCATGACTGCTACATCCACCAACAGATGAAGATGACAGTAATAGAAGTCTGGTAGTTTGCAGTTGTGTGTCTTCTTCTGGTACTTGGGGTTATTTTAGAAGTTCTTCACACAGACAGGCCTGGGGATGGGGGTCATTAGGATCTTTCCAGTGTTAGGTTTCACCAGCTTAGCACTAAGCTCCAGGGCAAAGTCTTATGCTTACTACACTGTCTTACCCTCAGTAAATAGAGTCTTTCCCCATTCTTTGCTGCACGAGTTTGGGGTAATGTTGGTGAAGGCAGTCCCTTGGCTACCTAGACTGATGTTATGTTGGGTTGCATCTGAACTCAGAGCCATAAGGATTTGCATAGTCTCGGTGCTCTGAGGCCCACCTACACTTGAAGCTGGAGGTAATGCAGACTGAAACATGATTCTGTCCCACTGGGACAGAGGTCTTTGCCTGGTGCTAGGGCAGTTCTAGAGCCCCATGATTAACCACTGTCCTAGTGATAGCTGTGCTGCCCAAGGCTGGGAAATGCATGTGACAGATGCAAGGATGATGCTAAGCTACATGTGAGTCTTCTAGCTGAAGGGACTTGCAGCATCTCAGGAGGGCAGGTGTGTCCTGGACTTACTCCAAGGCTGGACATAATGCAGGCTGAATCTTGAGTCTGTCCCATTGGTGCAGAGGTATCCATGCTGAGGCTGATCTAGAGGCCTATCTGTGAGCTCTAGTTTGCATATGGGGTCTTCAGTTTTATTGCTTGCATGGTCTTACTGGGGCAGGCATATCACTTGGCTTCAAGACATAGCCCTTTGCTGACTTTCATGGCCTGCTGTGCAGTGGATGGAGTCTTGCTCCCTGATTCACTGCCAAAGTTTGGAAGAGGAGTGGAGGGAGCAGACAGCTGCCTGGCTTAACAGTTGCAGCAGCTTAGTCTGTGGGTGTTATCTTGATGATGTGGGGATTGTAGGGCTTTGCCCAGCACTGGGTTTTACCATAGTAGGGCTTTGTACTGGGTTTCAAGTCAATGAACTGAATTTAGTTTTGTTGCTCCTTCTCCAAATGAAAGGACTCTCTCCATACTGGGCTGGTTGGAGTTGGGGGAGGGTTGAGTCAGGCAACTCTTTTCCTTCCTGCCTTCTTTTCATCTTTTCATTTTGGTATAATAAAAGAAGGTTCTGTGATCTCTCCCGTGATTTCCTAAGCTCCTGTTGAAGGTTATTTGTGCATAGTTGTTCAGTTTGGTGTTTATGCAGTGGAG
Organism: Aplodontia rufa; assembly: GCA_004027875.1. Taxonomy (NCBI): domain Eukaryota; kingdom Metazoa; phylum Chordata; class Mammalia; order Rodentia; family Aplodontiidae; genus Aplodontia; species Aplodontia rufa. The sequence goes on from PVKS010010862.1 coordinate 48,635, forward strand.
AGGATCACTAGAGGATTTTACCGAGATCCCAACTTACTCTATGTCTCCCTTAATTAAATCTTTTTTAAAAATGAAATTAGGGCTGAGCTAGTTAGGCCTTTTTACTCACATTGAAATTGTGTGCCATTTTAGTTTAGTTTTTGCAGTGCCTAGGAATCAAACCCAGGGCCTTGCACATGCAAGGCAAATGTTCTACTACTGAGCTTCACCCCTAGCCTCTTAACTGAATCTTTTTTTTTTTTTTAATTTGAGATAGAGGGACAGAGAGAGAGAGAGAGAGAGAAAGAGAGAGAGAGAGAAAATCAATTTTATTTAGTTTTTTCATATGGCTTTTGTTGCTCAGACACTTCATATTGTTTACATGGTGCTGGGGTTTGAACCATGTACTTGCGCATGCCAGGTAAGCACTGTAATCGCCAGGCCACTGCTCCAGCCCCTTCTTAATTACTACTCATCTTAAAGGGTGAGCAGTAAAAGTGAAGACAGGAACAAGAATGTCTTACTTATCTAGTAGAAAAAGCAGAAGAGAGAAACAGTTTGTTGGGTTCAGTAGTATGAAATACAGGTCAGGGTAGATGAGGATTTTCTGTGAAATACAGTGCTTATATCTGATTTTCTTTAGAGGAAATGGAGTTACTGAAGAATTATAAATAGTTTTATATTTCTCAAAGTTGATTTTCTACTAACCATCAGGATAGGAGGTAGGGTGAGTAGTTAGAAGGTGATTATAAAGGAGGCAAGAGATGATGAAAGCAAGATCTAGGGAAGTAGGATTAAATGAAACACATGGGACTGATTTTTTATTCAGAATTAAATGATTGTATGAGTATTATTTCACTTCTCTAGTGAGTAAAGAGTAAGCTACATTGTTGATTCCCCTCCTAGATCCTTCCCTCCCCCGTCTGTCTTCTCTTTCCCTCTCTGCTCTCTCCTGCCTATTCCCCCCACCCCATACTTGCAGTTCCCCTAGATTATGTTTTGCTTCAACTTTGGTGAGTCTAGTATATGTGTTTGACTACCTTTCAAAATCCAAGTCTGGATTTTGTTCCAGCCTCCACAAATGAGGGGAAACATTTCAATCCTAGATTCTCTGGGTTTGGCTAATTTTGCTCACCATAATTTCTTCTATTGTCATCCATTTACCTTCAAAGGCCATAATATCATTGTTTCTAATAGCTGAGAAGAACTTAATAGCTGAGTAGTACATATGAATACCACAGCTTTTGGATCCATTCATCCAGTGAAGGGCTTCTGGGTTGATTCCATAATTTAACTATTATAAATTGAGCTGCTAGGAACATTGATTTTGCTGTGTCACTGTAATGTGCTGATTCTGGTT
>PVKS010010863.1:0-58620 GCA_004027875.1 Aplodontia rufa
ATCCTCATTGGAGACAACAATAGGAAGGTTGAAAAATATTGTCACTTCTCTCAGATCTCATGATCTGTGTGGGGAAAGTGAAAAATCAGCCTTCTCTAGAGAGGATGGTGTTAAGTAGAACTTGACCCAGGCAACACCATTTTGAATCTTATCCTCCATCTTGGAACAAGACCCACCTATCCCTAAACTCCTGACCTGCCTGTCCCTAAACCCAAGAGCCACCTAATCCCTAAAACCCAGGCCCACCTACAATCCTCCATCATCTTGCAAAGAAACCCCAAACACTTCATAAGAAAGGACCCTTTCCTGACAACTCCCTAGCAATGCCCTAATCTTTTCCCTTAGTTCTCTATACCCACCCCAGGCTGTAAGCAGAAGTTGGGTCCCAGACTCTACTGGGGCCCCCTCTGCAGGTTTCTCCCAATAACATGTGCTACTGTTGAGCTGCCCACTCACCACTCTGCTCTCTATTCCCTCCACTCACTCCTTTCCTTACAGATGGAAGGTGGGGGTGGGGACTCACAGCTCTTCATCATTCTGAGTTACTAGATAAAAACTGGACAGTGACTAAACTACGTGAGGTAGGTGTTTCCTAAAGAATTAGAAAGTCTGACCTTTTCCCTGGCTTCTGGGAAGTAATTTGAGCCCTGGGAATGTTGCGCCTGGTAGGAAGATCTTTCTTTGCCTGGGTACCCTGAGTCACACGGAATAGCCTAGCAATGCAATTCAGGGTGGGGAGCTGGACACACCTGCATAGTCTTAGGGAGGGGACTGGCCACTGCAGGAAGACCAACAGTGTGACTTTGGGCTTTGTTCGCATGACGTCAGCCAACCTAGACACTGATTAACCGTGTGGGGAATGGGTTAATCATGCCTTTGGGATAAAGTCCCGCTAAAAACTTTGGGAACGTGCTCAGGTGAGCCTCCCTTGTTAGCAGTACTCCATGAGGACTGTCATACAACGATTCTGAGAGAGTTGTCCTGACTCCGTGGAGGAGCATGATGGAAGCTCCACACTTGGTACTTCTGCACTGTGCGCTCTGTCTGTCCTTGGCTAAGTTTCATCTGTATCCTTTCCCTGCAATAAACTATAATCCTTAATATAACAGCTTTCAGTGAGTTCTGTGAGTCTTTTGGTGAATTCTCAAACCTGAGGGCTCTATTCAGGTCTTCTGAAACCCTGAATTTGGTGTCAGAAGTAATGGCAGTCTTGCTGGGTGCAGCCGTGCACACCTGTAATCCCAGCGACTCAGGAGGCTGAGGCAGGAGGCTTGCAAGTTCAAAGCCAGCCTCAGCAATTTAGCGAGGCCCCAAGCAACTTAGTGAGACTGAGGCAGCGAAAACTAGGCAGTCAGTGTAAGTAGAAAGATGAGGGTCAATAAGGAGGAAATTAGCTGATGGTCATTTTTTCTGAGAGGGCAAAGAGCATTCACTGCCCTAAGTAAGCAGAGGTGCACATCAGCTTCATGTCCCCTTCTCTAACAATGGTGGTCCTGATAGTAACTTCCCCTCTGTGGATAAGGATGCTCATGACCCACAACCAAAGACCAGATCAGACAAGATTTTCACCCCCATACCCTAGGCATGGGCGAGGGAAGACAATGATTAATCAAGGGAAGAGAATCTTAAAAAGATGAGACACAGCCCCTCATCCCCTCTTCGAGTTCTCCGCACCTGAGACCCCTTTCTCCTGGAGAAGTCTTTTTTTCTATCCTTTCTTAAATAAACTGTTTGCTCCGCTTGCCTCAATGTCCCTCGGTTTCACTGTGAGAGGAAACAAACCCAACATCCACAAAACCAGCATCAAGACCCTGTCCCAAAATAAAAAATAAAAATGGTTGGAATGTGGGCATGTGGCTCAGTGCTTAAGCACTCCTGTACTAAAAAAAAAAAAAAAAAAAAGTAATGGCAGTCTTGAGGAATGGGCCCTCTAGCCTAATAGTTGGTCTAAGTAGTTTTCCCCAAAGTAGGAAAAAGTTTGCAGATTTTAGGTTTTTGTTTTTTGTTTTTTGTTGGTTTTTTTTTTTTTTTTTTTTTGCTTTCCAACAGAATGAACTTTATATTGTAAGGAATCTATACTTTTTAAATAAAAAAGTCTCCTTTATGCAGTATTTTTCTAATATAGGTTCATGAAATCATTCAGTACATTTGAGGGAAAGGTAGATAAACTCATGGATTACATCTATAGAACAAAAATGCAATATATTAATATTTATGAGATATAACTGCAAGATACTGCATAAGATATTTGAACAAGCTGTACTGCATGCCCTTATGAAAATGTAAATGCTTAATCCTGTTGTCAAATATATTGAAGAATAAAAAGGGATGATAGAAGGGAGGGGAGGGGGAACTGTTGGAACTGAGATAAAGCAAGGTACATTCCAAGTATTTATAAGTGTGTCACTGTATATACTATAGTCACATATTAAAAAATGTTCTTCGTAGATATAGGAATTATGTCACTATACTTGGGTATTTTAGGAAAAATATAGGACCAAGAAGAGGCAAGGGATCAGGGGACAGGAGGAGTGAGGTAGAGGGGTGTGTGTAGGGGGGATATTGACCAAATTGTATTGCTGATTTGTGTGTATTTAGGAATATGTGACAACAAATCCCATCATTATGTACAACTATAATGCACTAATAAAAAATAAATAAAAAAGAATTCATTTGAATTATTTTTGTGTACATTTTACCAAATTTTTTATTAAAGAGAAAATAATGTGTTATATTAATACTTACTAATTTTATGATGTTTGACAAATCACAATTTCTTTGAGTTTGAATTTGATGGAGATAGGAATTTGGGAAAAAAGGAGAGATGCTGAGTTTCAAAGGAAGTGCCCTTGACCCTTGCCCTTGTAACATGGGGGGAGTGTGCAAGTGCATGGAACACTGACACAAAATTGTGTAACTCTAAAAAGCAAACGTGTAACTCTGCCATGGCTCCATCTCAAGTCCAACCTTTAGCCCTGTCCCTCTTTGAACAAGAACACCTCAAACCATCAGGTCACTGCCTCTTCCTATAGAGATGGTCCCCATCCTCCCTTAATTATGTATCTACTCTCTTAAGTAAACCTGTTTATGCCTTTAGAACAGGCTGAAATTCTTTCCTGTCATATATGTCAAGAACCCCCTGGTCCCAAGTCAAGTGCCCCCTTCTTTCTGGGAACTTCTTGGACCCTTCTTCAGAGACATCTGTTCTCTTGTGACAATAATTTCTAAAACTAAAGGTAAGTATTAGTTGAAGGCTGAAATGAGACATATTATTTTTTTTCTTTTATTATTTTTTATATATTTTTTATCTTTGCATCCTCTGTGTTAGCAGAGTTCCTGTTGTTTAACAAACATTTGGTCAGTTCAAATAAGTGGAAGAGGAGCTGGAACTGTTGCTCAGCGGTTAGAGCGCTTGCCTGGCATCCACAAAGGCCAGGGTTTGAAACCCCAGCTCCACATACAAAACTAAGTGTCAGAGAAACAAAGGCCAGATGGAAAAATAAATAAAATTGATTTTCTCTTTCTATCTCCCTCTCTCTTAAAAAAAAATAAGTAAAAGAAATTGTCATTTGCTCATTTGAGTCCTACTTCCTTGTGATAGTAGTATTGGTTCAAAATATGTTTCTAAACAAAATCTTGCCTGAGGAGAGAGAGGGAAGAGAAAGGGATGGTGCAGGGAAGGAGATTCAGCAACATGTTTCATGCACATACAAATCCAACTATCTTATATAATTATAATGCAACAATAAAAAGTGAAGAGGAAAAAAACCTTGCCTAGAATTTGACTTACAATAAGATTGGGTACAGTATTTCACATAAGCTTGTGGGTCTTCCTTCAGGAGATTTCTCTCAAAGAAGGTACACCCCAACTTTCTAACAATGAGAGGTCCTCATTTGCCTTTTTATAAAAACTCAATGTTATTGGTTACAGTCAACCCCTGACAACAGGGCTTAGAACATGTCTCCTTGTCTTCCAGGGTAGCTGCACTGATTACAGTTCCTTTCCCACTTTTCACTTTTCTGTGTGTGTGTTTTTTTTTTTTTTTTTTTTTTGGGAGGGAGTGGTGAGTGGCCCAACCTGATTTGTTGAATCCCCAGTCTGGCTTAGGACTCTGTAACAAACCCAGGACCGCAATATCCCCAGCCCTAGCCCCCCCACCTTTTTAAAAATTTTATTTCAGGGTTGAAGACCCAACTAGGGGCCTTGCGGGTGTTAGGCAAGCGCTCTGCCACTGAGCTAAATCCCCAAACCCCCTAGTCATATTTTGATTACGATAGATCCACAAATAAATTTTTTTTTGCAAAGTTTCTGCCATTGCCAGTAGCATGGACTTATCTTGTGGTCATTAATGCTAATTTAAACACTTTTCTATTTTTTATGCATCAGCTAACGTACATTCCTGAAATGCTTACCAAGATAATTCTTAAGTAAAAATTGAACCAATGTTGTAGAAATTTGCCACCATTTTTGATCAAATACAAGGTGCTTTCAAGTCAGTGATTTTTAGATTATGACTCTGTGGTATGCGTATGAATTTGTGTGTGCGTGTCCCACACCTGCTGCACAATTCATATAATGCTAGACGGGTGGTTGCTTGGCCTTGTGAATAAGAAGATATACTCTTTTTCACATTATAAGTCATGAAAACAATTTTCTATCAGCTATTCAAATATAGGCTGCCGACCTCCATTCGAACCTGCATGTAAATCTTACTCTTCTTTTTGAAATTCTCGCTTTCCCGAGAAGTACAAAAGGAAGGAGTGACAATAAACCGAAGCCAACTGTCCCTCAGTTCTTTTCACTTGAGCTTCTCTATTTCTTCTTCTCTCTTCCCACTCCTTCACCATAATCGGATTTGTACCCATTCGTCTTTGGAGAGTCACTTTGGCCTTTAGCGACAGAAGTCTGTGCGCAAAGGTCTCGAGAGCTTCGTGGCGCCCTCGCGAAGCCGTTTCTAAGGACGCAGGACGCGCTGTTTTAGGATCAAAAGGGGGCGGGCATTCCCGAGCCACAGGGGAAAGCGACGCGGTCTGTTTGGGAAGACGCAGGCCTTAGAAAAGCTGGAAATCAGCCTTGGTGCAGAGGCAGGAGAGGCTTTTCCGCCCCTCGGGAGGTGGATCTGAGTGGGAAAGCGGGGTGGGGTGCGGGAGGCGCAGAGTGAACCTGGGATCCGGGTGAGCCTGGGATGAGAGAGGCGGGGGAGCCTGAAAAACCCTCCTCCTGTTCTTCACATTAGGACCCACCTCAATTTTGTCCCCGGTTTTGGATTCCCATTAAAACATTGCAGCATGAAGTGTTTCGATTTGTGCTCCCCACTTTCTGAATGGGGTGGAAGCGCCGGCAGGTAAGGTGCAGTGGGGCGGGGTGAGAGGCGAGAGATGCACTCAAGGGCGCATAATTAATGCATTTCCAGGGTGCCGAAGGACTTGGAATGGTTGGGTGGATTTGATCACTCTTGGGGTAATTTTTGTTCAATTTTGCGTTGGCCATTAATTTCGGATCCTGATCTGATTGGTTGCTCTCAACATGACTCCCCAGTGCATGTAAATCATAGTTTAATAATTCTTTTGACTTTTTTTCCCCTTAGAAACTTCTCTTTCAGGTAGTTAATCTCATGTATTAGACCCAACAAAGGCATAGTAAGACATAATCTAGGTCAATCATAGATATGTAGTGGGTGGGAGTTAGAGTAGGAGGGGGAGGGAAGAGGGAGGGAGAATAGGGAGGGCTCTAGGATAGGGGGTAATTCTGGTTGAAGTGTATATGCATATCATATTATTACTTTAAATGCATTTATGATTTATAATAACTCAATTCCTTAATAAAAGATATTTTAAAAAGACTTCTCTTTCAAACTCAAGTTGGTGACAGACAATTTTTAGTAAAGATTAAAAATGAAGACTAAGTTTTCTCTTACTTTTTTTTCTTTTTTCTTTTTTTGAAAAAAAGAGAGGGACAGTGAGAGAGTGAGACAGAGATAGAATCAATTTTATTTAGTTTTTCGTGTGGGTTTCGTTGCTCCCACACTTCATTGTGTACACGGTGCTGGGGTTCAAACCCACTTCCTCACGCGTGCCAGGCAAGCCCCATAACCACTGAGCCAGCACCCCAGCCCCTGTTACTTTCTTTTATAACAAAAAGAGGACAAGAAAATCCATGCTGTGGATCAGGTTTATAGTTAAATTTTTTTACAATGAACTTTTAAATTAGTTCTCCCTGTTTGAGGGCTGCATTGGTTTGCTTGGCCATCATAACAAAATACTACAGACCGGGAGGGAAACAGCAGAAATTTGTATCTTCACGATTCTAGAGGCTGAATGTTGGAGATCACGGTGTGGCTCAAGGTGCGAGGCTGGCTTGCAGGTAGCTAGCTGCCTTTTCTCTGTGTTTTCACAAGGTCTTTTCTTAGTGTGTTTTCTGTGTCCTAAACTACTACTACCCATCCTCCTCCTCCTCCTCCACTTCCTCCTCCTCCTCCTCCTCCTCCTGGTCCTCTTCTTTTCTTTTTTTCTCTCTCACTTTCTTTCTTTCTTTTTTCCTTTCTTTCTTTCTTTTTCTACCAAGGTTTGAACCCAGGTGTGCTCAAGCACTGAACCACATCCCCAGCTTCTTTATTTTTCATTTTGAGACATGGTCTTGCTAAGTTGCTCAGAGCCTGGCTAACTTGCTGAGGCTGGCTTTGAACTTGTGATCCTTCTGTCTCAGCCTCCCGAGCAGCTGGAATTGCAGGCATGTGCCACCACTCCTGGCCCTAATCTCTTCTTACATGACACCAGTCACATGGACCAGACCCACCCTGTCAAATGCCATTTTAGCTTGACCTCTTTCAAGGTGGACTCTCCAAATACAATTACATTCTGAGGGACTGGAGGTTAGAGCTTCAATATAGGAACTGGGTAGGGGGCATAATTCAGCTTTAACGTGAGCCATTTATCAACATTTTAGATTTTTAAAAAAGATGGCCTTGTGTCTGCATTTAGAATGTGTAGTGGAGGAGTTCAGCCAGTTTTGTCATTATGGAGTAAAAATTAATCATTTAGGAAATGAAGTGAGAGCTTACAGTGTTCTCAGGACAGTGTTTAGGGGACTGAGTCAAACATAGGACAGGGGCATCTTCCTCAAGGAATGAGCGCTGGAACTGGTAGCGCCGTATAGCAGAGTAAATGTTAAGCTCACATCTTCTAGATAATCGCTCAGTCCTGCTCTTCAGTTTGTGAGTTTAGAGATTTTTTTAGTTTCCCCGAATTCTTCTCGTAAAAGGAGATGTTCAGAACTTGCTGAGGAAGCCTTCTCAGGGGAGTTTATTATATTGACACTTCGGGGTTTTGTGTTTTTGTTTTTAGTCCCCAAGGTGCAAACTGTTAAAATGAAATCGCGTCCCTAAAAGTAGCTTTTTTTCTTTTTACTGTATATTATTTTAGTAATGACTCAGCTTCTGATTTGCTAATAATGTTGATGTGTAAATAAATCTCTGATGAAGACAAACCTTTGATTGACTATGAGAGTGAGTGGGAATTTATTGGATCCTAATTGGCAAGTTCTCTATTTCATTATATTTTTCCCCCCAAGAAACTGTCATTGCTGACCCAGTGATTAAGAGCATAAATCTGAGTTTTCTTTCGAAACAGTTTTACTAAGTTGAAATTTGGCAAGAACCACATTTTTAAATAATTCAATCTACTTCATATTTCATCCTCTAGTAAATCATGAAGTAACATCACTCATTATAGAGAAACTGGAATATTTATCCCTACAGTGTTATATTTAGAGACATCTCCAAATTAAATTATAATTTTTAGATCCCAAATAGATGTAAAATGCTCTGCCTGGTGCTGAGGTTCAGAAGTGGTTGACTCAATCCTTGCTTTAATTGAGCATCAACGTGGTGAGGAAGAGAGTGGATCTCTTTAGCACACAATAGTATGTGCTAAGTGTGTCCACGGGGACAGAGTGCAGCAAGAGCACACAAGAGACTCACCAAGACAGGGAATGAGAGGATGCCAAGAAAGAGGCAACTTTACCCCAGGATTTCATAGAGCGCATTTGTGACTACAAGTCAGGAAGAAAGAATATTCTGGGTGGAAGCATGAGTTCAGCTCAGGATGGGAAAGGGGGAGGGTGTGTCCAGGGAAGAGGAGTGGTGGAATATGGAGGAAGACAAAAAGATGCGGTGGATTGAGTCAGATTCTGAGCTGTCTCTTCTTGAATGGTCTTGTACATCTTCTAAAGATTTGTGGGGTCATTCTGCAGGTAATAGGGAGCAAGTCAAAATTTGCAGACTGGAGCTGGACCTGATTGGTTTCGTGTTTATGACAGTTCTGATGGCATTGTTTTGTTTTGTTTTGGTTCCGGAGATTGAACCCAGGGGCACTTAACCACTAAGTTACGTTCCCAGCCCTTGTTTATTTTTTACTTTGAGACAGAGTCTCACTAGGTTTCTTAGGACTTCACTAAGTTGCCGAGTCTGTCTTTGAACTTGCAGTCCTCCCATCTCAGCCTCCTGAGTCGCTGTGCAGGGATCATAGGAGGGCCACCACGCTTGGCTGTAGATAAGCAATTTTATTTATTCATTCTTCTGGTTTTTGTTTTTCCAACATTTAGTTGTGCGTGTGGTGGTTCTGGGGTTTGAACATGGTTCGTTGCACATGCCAGGCAAGTACTCTACCACTGAGCCACCATTCCAGCCCCCTCTGATTGTGTTGGTTTTTGTCTGGTGGCTTTTGCTGCTCTGACACTTCATCGTGTACCTGGAACCCCCATCCTCATGCATGCCAGGCAAGCACATTAACTGCTGAGCCACCACTCTAGCCCCTCTGATGACATTTTGATGGATCAAGAGTAGAGGGATGAGGAAGAAGTTTAGGGGGTACAGTAATTCGGGGGCCGGTAGTGGAAACCTCAAGGTCTGAAAGGAAACAATGGCAATGAAAATCAAAGCCAAGGTCAGAAAGGCCTTGTTCTGTTTGTGTTCGGGCAGTCTCTCAGGCATTCTAGCCCTGAGATTCTATGAGGTAGGCTTCTATGACCACATAGGAACCCTATATTCCAGACGAGAGCATTGACCCCTAATTGTAAGGACATAGAGGAACGCTTCAGATATATCTAAATACATTTAAGTGAGATCATCTCTCCTACCCCCAGTTAATATATCAGTTGAAAGGGGGATGATTAGATCTACTGAACACAAAACAAATTTTGTTTTTTGGTATGGAGATATAGTAATGCTTATCAGGGTAATCTTCCTAACTAACTCCTATCGATTTAAGGTCTACCCTTGGGCTTTATAGGACAAGTTTTGGTTTTGTCTTACTGAACTCTAAGAATTTAACAAAAAATTCGGAATGAAACTGACAGGAAGTTAGAGAAGGAAACAGGATAATTAGATGACATTGTACAGAACATATTGATTGTTGGATTACAATACAAGATACTAAACTGCTTAACATTCTCATTGTTTCCTAAGTTCTAACGTGATTTAGTAGAGATATAATTGAAGAAATATATTGAGAAAGAAGCAAGTAGGCAGTCAGACGTATGGAGACCGTTGTTGATTACATGGTGACAGGTATGGCCGAAAAACACGGGATGCTATGCAGCTGGAGAGCCCACATTTTTCAGCATTTATAGGAAGGAAATCCTACTTTATCTCTCACTGGTAAGTGTATCTTCACTTAGATTTATTTATCAAACACATATATGTTGTCACTTATATTTGCACAATTAAACCTCATAACAACCCCAGGAAGAACTTTTATTATTTCCATTTTATAAATAGACAACATAGAAAGTCAAACAAAACTCACTGCATTGACACAGCTGTTCTGTGGCTGACCTAAGGATTCAGTGCAGGCCATTTGATTCTAGAGACCATGTCCTTAGCAGAACACTATGCTGCCTTTCTAAGTTTGAAGGTTGGGGAGAAAACAATGTTTGCTATGTTGCTTTATTTTTTTTTTTAAGAAAGGGACAGAGAAAGAATTATTTTTTATGCAGTTTTCATGTGGCTTTTGTTGCTCTGACACTTTGTTGTGTATGTGGTGCTGGGGTTTGAACCAGCATCCTCGTGCATGCCAAGCAAGTGCCATAACTGCTGAGCCACCCACCGCTCCAGCCCCACTATATTGCTTTTATACAGGATCTATTCCTTTAATCCTTACTTCCTTTTAACCAGTTTTCGTCTCCTCCTCCTCCCTTAGGCTATGGCTCTATCCAGAAGTACCTCAATAGGACTGTCAAGGATTTGTACATATTCAAGAAGTAAACTAAAAACAATAGTCTAAATGTAGGCTAAAAGCAGTAATAGCATTTTAAATTGTGCATTTCTTCTGTGGCTGATGATTGACTCATTTATTCAAGTTGTTCGGTATTAAGGATATGAAGACAAATTAGGTTCCTGCCTTCAGGAAACACATAGCAGAGGGGTTGGGGGCGGGGAGACAGGTGTATAAAGTATTTGAGTCGAGCAGGGTATTAGGCTAGCAGTGCACATAAGATGTCACGTAGGCACAGATGTCTGGCATCTAAATCATAGGGTATTTAGGGAATGCTTCCTAGCAGAGGTTTTTTTCTTTATCTTGGGTCCTGAAGGAGGAAGAGAGCTTAGGAATACAAGGAATGGAAGAATGGCATCATATACAGATTATCAAAAGTAAAGAAACAAATAAAGGAAGGTACAACATTTGAGGATGCACAGATTGTTCGTTTCATTGTGACTGGAATACGTTGGCAAAAGGCAGGGTTGGTTAAAGACTTAACCGGAGGCCAAACTATGAACACTGTATGATACATCAAGGAGCTTGACTTTGGTTTTGTTTTGTGTTTGTCTTGCAGTACTGGGGATTGAACCTAGGATTGTTCTATGATTAAGCTACATCCACAGCCATTATATATTTTATTTTGAGACAGGGTGTCCCTAAATCACCCAGGCTGGACTTAAACTTGTATTCCTCCTGCCTCAGTCTCCCAAGTAGCTGGGATTACAGGTATGTGACACTGAGCCAGGCTTAACATTTGTTTTGAAAGTGGTTGGAGGAACTGGAGCTTTAAGTAATATAGATGTGAAGGAGAGAATGGAGAATAGAATGAACCAGATGTAAAGACACATTTTTAAGCTATGCAATGATCCAGAAAAGAATTTATAGACTCCCAAATGAAGGAAGTAGAATTGTAAATGGATAAGAGCAGAAGAGCTGAAAAGATACTTATGATAAAGCATATACAAGATAAAGTAATTGTCCCCATGTGGGTAAAGGAGTTTTCCAGGAGAGTGGGAACCATATCCTTGTTTTAGGGAAGAGCTACATCATAATAGCATTAAAAATAGATTTCTAGGGCTGGAGCCTTGGCTCTGTGGTTGGCATTCGCAAGGATGCGGGTTCAAACCCCAGCATCACATACACAATGAAGTGTCAGAGCAACAAAAGCCACGTGAAAAACTCTCTCTTACTGTCCCTTTCTCTTAAAAAAAATAGATTACCAATTTTCACTCATTAATTCTGACTGAGAGTGTCTTGGGATGGCAACTGGTAATCAGTTTTCCTTGGAGGTGTTTTAGTTTATTCTGAAGTGTAACCAAAGGTTGAGAACCATCGTGTCCCCTAAGAGTATGAGCTAGAAGCCTGAGAGGTACTAATGTGATAATGAAGGCTGGATGAGATTTTTGGTTGGAAAAGAAAAAGATGGGGGAAGTTTACTCTTCAGCCTGAACTTGGGGTATGTATGGGAAATATAAGTTGAGCTGCGTACATACGTTTGGAACTCAGAAGAGATTTTGTTTTGATACAGATGGCAATAAATGAAGTCATGGGTCTGAAAGGTCATCTTGAAAGAATATATGGAAAGATGAGAAGGATGATTAAACCCTTATAAACGGTAGTATTTAGGGAGTGAGCTGAGCTAAGAGCAGGTTGAAGACATTGACATGGAATCAAGAGAAGGCAGGAAGACGTGACTGTTGTTAGGGAAACCAAGAGAGGCAAGAATGTCTTGCCGTAGAAAGTATGGTCAACAGTAGCAAAAGTTACAGCAATTCAAAAGAGAGTAAGAGCAGAAAAGCATTCATTAATTTACAAGATAGTAACCCCAGTAACCTTTGAGAGCAAATTTGGTGCAGCAGTTTAGAAGGAAGCCAAATGATGGTAGATTGCGAAGGAAAAGGGACCTGGGAAATCAGAATCTTTTAAGCATAGACTACAATTTAAAAAGAAATATTGACAATAAAGGGAAGATGAGAGAGAAAATTATAAGTAAGGTCAAGAGATTTCTGTTTTACAACTAGAAGAGACTTGAGCATGTTGAGGAGAAGAAACTGGTGAAGAAAGGAGACGAAAGATTAAGGAGAGAAGGGAGAACTCATGCAAGTAATTCTTCTAGGCTGGACTAAATGAACAAATAGCTTACCATCAGATGAAATTATTTGCCCTTAGAAATAGAAGTACAAAGTAGGAGCAATCAAGAAAGGAATGAAACACCGAAGGTGATGTTGAGGAACATTTAATGCAGTATCAATGTATTTTGCTTTCAAAGATTACTTGTTTGTTTATGTGAAGTTGTTGGGGAACTTTGCTCTTAGAATTATTTGAAGAGACCCAAAATAGGCCTTCTTGTACCTTGGTTTAAAGAGAAAAGCAAGAAAGCTAATTCATGGCTTTTCCTCCCCTCCACTTTCTCCCAGGCCACTTAACGTTCAGGCCCCACTGGCACACTGCCAGAGATCTATGAAAACATGTGCAAATTGGAGTAGAAAAGTACCGGCTCCAAAATGCAAAAGACTACAAAATGTGAATAATATTCTGTTAGTTTCATTAACTGTCAAAATTGTTATTCATAAAGCGGTTACTGATACTCAAAAATAATTGGTTAGTTTTTCTCAATTTAAAAATTTTGTGCATGTATAGTGATTTTACAGAATTCAAATCATAGCCAAATAATTTACTCATAGCAAAATAACTTTAAAGCAAAAACAAGTGCTGGAGAGACGGCTTAGTGATAGAGCGCTTGCCTAGCATGTGCAAGGACCCTAGTTCAAACTCCAGCACTACAAACATATCTCTGTGTTGGAAAAACAAACATAAACTGAAAAAATAAATGAAAATGACTCTCGCTGTCTTAAGAAAAAGCAAAATCAAACATTTTTCTGTATTATAGTACCCCATATATGTAAAACTGAATGACATGGTACACTTTAAATTTCCTGATGTGATATTGAAGATTGGAGTACTATAAAAGTAAGAGGTGTAGGACATCTTGCTCTAAAAGGACCTGTTTTCTGTTCCTTCTCACAAGTAAGCAGGATGCCTCAGTTGTCGCTCGTGTAATTTATACCTTCCCTAAACCAGGAAACCCATTCATTTCAGTGTTCTCATCTTTCTAGTTATTTACCTTTGTCTTTTTCTGAGAGGTAGAAATCTTTGCCTCCAATGAATGCAGTTGTACTGAGAAAGGAGCCTTCTTATTCTCTTGATCTCATGTATAGGAAAACACAGAAACTAAAATCCCTTAAGGCACAGAAGGACTGGTTCCTGGGCCTAAAAAGGAAAAAAAAAAGGTGTTCAAATAGCCTGTTATTCTCTTCCAAAATCTGCACCTGCTTTCCTGTAGGAGGAGAGTCTGAGGCATTCTCATCCTGCTAACACCTTCATCCTGGATGCCCCCTTTCCAACTGCATCTGTGGTCATGTGGTCTTAATAAGGCAAGCTGTCCACTCACAGTTCAGAATTTCCCCTGCCTAATCCTTTGTCACATTGGTGCTATGGTTTGGATATAGTTTGAGGGTATCCCCCAAAGGTTCATGTATTGGGAGTTTGGTCCCCAGCATAGCGATGGGTGAGGTGATGGAACCTGTAAGAGGTGGAGCCTAGTGGGTAATAATTAGGTCATGGGGGGGTCCTCCCTAAGAGGAACTTAGTGTAATTCTCCTGGGACTCTGATCAGTTTTCACGATAGGGTTGTTATAAAAGAACAATATTGGCCCTCCCTGTTTTCTGGCTTCCTGTCTTGCCATGTTTTGATGACTCTTCCTTGCACTTCCACCATTGTGTTGTCATCTGTCATGAGCCCCACTAGAGGCCAAAGAAATGGGGTTGTTTGCTCTTGAACTTCAGCCTCCAAAACTGTGAGATAAATACACCCATTTTCTTTATAAAATACTCAGCCTCAGATATTTTGTTATAGCAACAGAAAATTAATACACATGGAACTACATCATGTAATGGAGATTAACTAACTGGTTGTAGCAACATGGCAGCATTCTGGGATGAGAAGGGGAGAGGCTCTCAGAAGCTTTAAGAATTTGTACTTGGTGCAATGTGAGATGAAGGAAAGAGTGCTGAAAAGAGCTGAGAGGAAACAAGTACAAAATAATGTGAGCTTGAATCTTCATCTTTCATGCATAACCATCTCCATGTGATAGGACTGGATAACATACTATACATGGGAGAAATATCATAGATTTTTTGAGCTAGGAAGAAGCTAAGTGTCAACACTAAAATCATCAATGAGTTCAGTACTTTTGTGAACTACATAATTTTTAATACTTAAATGACACTGGAGCCCATTTAACTCACTGAGAAAATATTTAAGCAATGAATAGTTATCTGCTCAAATTTTTAAAATAAATAAAGAGAGTTTGAATTCCTGGATTCTTGACTCCATTCTACCCCAAGATATTTGTATTGCACCAGTAAGGTTCTTTGTGGCCTTCAGTTTTCTCATCTGAAAATGGAAATAAATTGGATAAGGTATTAGTATCCAAATAACTCACTGAGGCTAATATAGACTGCTTGACTCCAGATGAGATCTTCAGCAGTGTTAATTAACCAGAAACATGAATTATTATGGAGTGGGGCCTAATCAGCTCAGCTGCTTCACCTTCAGTGTGACTAATTGCATACTAAGTGCTATACTAACAGTCTTGGATCATAGACCAATTTAATTTAAATGTAGTTAATTACATAAATGTGAAGTCTTTGCATTTACTTCATTAAAATCATATCATGGTAAGAGAAAATAGATTTAAATCAAGCCACATGTCCTTGCTTCAAGTATGAGTTATATCTAATTCTCATATGATAATCTTGGAGTTTCTCCAACTCAACTTTATCTTTTTTTAAATGTCTTACTTTTTCATCTGGTTTTTTTTCCACCACTTAATTCTATATGTGTGCTGGGGTTTGAACCCAGGTCCTCATGCATGCCAGGTAAACACACTACTGCTGAGCCAGCTCTCTAGCCCCTCAACTTATCTTAAATATAAAAATTCCTGGATCCACACTTATGTGGAACTCCTGATCATGTGACCTTCTATTGAAAAAGTTGACATATATTTATAAGTCTATGATTTATTGCATGGTCTATGCAGTTCTATCATTTATGTAAAGCAATAATGGAAAGATGAGTCTCCTCTATGTCTTATTAGTTACATTTTAAAATTTGAAATGATTTGGAGATTTTTTTCTTCTTCTTCCTTTTTAAGTAGGAATTTACTGACAGACAATGGTGGAAAGAATCTTACAGAAGTTAAATGTCCTGGATAAAAAAGCAAAGATACTCCTGAACAGAAGAGCAAAGGTTTGTAAAGTAAAATTCAATTTACTCATTAGAAAGTTCACCTTTCAAATAAGAATAATTTCTCTTTTTAGTTAATGATATATTAATCTGAAGATAAAAGCTAATGTGTAAAAAGCAAATAATTATATTAGGTGAAAGAGTCATCTAAGTGAATAATAAAAAGAATTTATTATACAAGATAACCTCTAGACAGCCATACAGCAGGTTACGGTATGTATCACACCTACTTAAAAATCCTGTGCTGCTGAATATTAGATGTGACTACTTCTAGTTCTCACCAATGTGTCAAACATATGCAGAGTTATTTAGTATGGGCATAGTAGAAGAGAACATTTGGGATAATTACCAAATTAGGAATAATTAAAACTTATAGAAATATTTAAAGTTAGCATAAAAAAGGCAAGACTCATAGAATTCAAGAAAAATATTAACAGAATATGGTTTTTAAAACCTAGTTGGGGGGCTGGAGTGGTGGCTCGGTTGTTATGGCGCTTGCTCGGCGTGCGTGAGCACACGGGTTCAAACCTCAGCACCACATATACAACTAAGTGTCAGAGCAACAAGGGCCATGTGAAAAACTCAATAAAGATTGATTCTCTCTCTCTGTCCTTCTCTCTTTAAAACAAACAAACAAAAAACCTAGTTGGGACATATAGGAGCAATTTAATTTTGGTTTTCTGGATAATTCTTTTCAAATTTTATATTGTATGATAATCTTTTAAAACTTTTCTTAGTTTTAAAATTGTAAATATAAAACAAACCTTTGGGAACAAGTAAAACAACATATAGAGATGTATAAAGAAAATTACATAAAAAGAAGCTAATTAATAGTCTTTGGATTCTTCTATGTATTCCACTCATTGGAGGCAATTTTTAACAATTGGAGTTTATTCACTGATACATTCTTTTGTGTTCTTATAAAGATAAATATTCACAAAGACAAATATCTTTACATATAAATTTACATACATACATATGTGAAAGTAGAGTTTCTCTATTTTTAATACAAAATATGAGATAACACATAAATCAGTTTGGTAATTGTTTTTTCCATTTTTTAAACTTAAAAAATTGTAGGGTCAGAAAGTTGCAAAAATAGTCAAGCAATCCCATGTACCTTTTACCCAATTTATCTACAGTGGTGACATCTTATACAGTTGTGGCATAATATTAAAACCAGGAAGTTGACAATAGGACTACAGATTTTATTCCATGTTCACCCTTTCTAGTCCTGCATGAATTTGTGTGTGTATGTATGTGTGTGCCTGTGAGTGTGTATGAGTAGTTTCTTGCAGTTTTATCCCATCTATAGATGTGTGTAACCACCACAATCAAAATTTAGCCCTTTTCTGTCATTGGACACATTGCTTTCATGCTACCTTTTATCCATGCTCCTACCCCATTCACCATCTCTATCCGTGAAAAGCAATCACTAATTTTTTCCATCTCCATAATTTTGATTTTTGAGCATGTTATTATAAATAGAATCATTCAGTATGCAAAGTTTTGAGATTGAATTTTGGCGAATCGTAATGGACCTTCAGGTTCATCTAGGTTTTTGCATGAATCCCTAGCTTTATTATTAAAATAATATGATAATTTTATTGCTGATTATTCCATTATGTGGAAGTACAGTTTCAATCAATCACTTATCCATTGAAGGGTATTTGGTTTCTAGTCAGGATTTTGCTATAAAAAATAAAGTGGCTATGAACATTCATGTCCAGGTTTTTGTATAAACCTAAGTTTTCATTTCTCTGGAGTTAATGCCCAGAAGTTTGACCACTGCTGCAGTCTTTTATCTAAACATAGTAAGATCAAGTTCACAAGGCTTAGTTTGAGTTCTCACAAACCCAGTGGGTTCCCCTTCCCTGCACCTCTGCCCAGAAACTGCTCCAGGGAATAAGCTGGATTATCACAGCAAGTCATCCCATCTGTTTCCCTTCTGTCCAGGATCCAGTCCTGCTGGAGAAGGTGGTTTCCTGTATTCTGTCTGGTTTTCTGCTTGTTTACAGTAGGAGTTTGATTCCCATTCGCACTTAATTTGTGCGGGCAGATTCGGTCGCTCCCTGTGTCCTTTGAGTTCCTTCCTTCCTTCTTTCCTTCCTTCCTTCCTTCCTTCCTTCCTTCCTTCCCTGGTATTGGGATGGAACCTAGGGGTGCTCTACCACTCAGCTACATCCCCAGTCCTTTTTAATTTGGAGACAGGGCCTGATCTCCAACTTGTGATCCTCTTCCTCAGCCTCCGGAGTAGCTGAAATCACTGGTGTGTGCCACCATTTCTTTAACTTTCAAATTTTTTGCTTCTTTATTCTTCTGTGCTGTAGAAACTTTCAGCTTCTTTACTTACTCTTTTGTTATATCCTTTTTCCTCTTCAGTCCATCTGTGTAAATACTTTTTCCACATTTTTAATTGGGGCATTATAGTTGTAAACTATAATGGGGTTTGTTGTTCCATATTCATGCATACAGTATAACAATATAATTTGGCTGACATCACTCTCCATCACTTCCCCCCCCTCCTTGTTTGCTTTCCTCTACTGATCTCTCTTTGATTTTCATGATGTTTGCCCCCACCTTTCTTTTTACTTTTCCTCTCTAGCTTGACCCTTGACCTTCAGAATTTGGCTTATTTTGTTTAGCATATTGATCTCTAGTTCCATCCATTTTCCTGCCAATGACATTATTTCATTTTTTTTTAATGGCTGAAAAAACTCCATTGAATGTATATGCTACATTTTCTTTATCCATTAATGGATACCTAGGCTAATTCCATAGTTTGGCCATTGTGAATTGTGCTGCTATAAACATGGGAATGCATGTGTCACTGTGGTATTACGACTTTGAGTCTTTAGGATAAATACCAAACATCTGTGTAAACATTTTAACAAAATCTTTTTTTGGTAGGGGAGTAACTGGGGATTGAACTCAGAGGTGACTTACCACTAGTCATATCTCCAACCCTTTTTATTATTTTTATTTTATTTTGCTAAGTTTCTTAGGGCCTTACCAAGTTGCTAAGGCTGGCCTCAAACTTGTGATCCTTCTGCCTCAGCCTCCGCAGTCACTAGAATACAAGTGTGCATCATTGCACCCAGCACACACTCCTTTTTAATTGCTTTCTTAATTCTGTTTCTGGCCCACACAACTGCAAAGTTGTGCAATTGACCATGTGTGTGGCTACATGAGGAGCAGATTGGAGAGAGATACATGGTATGGTTCCAATAACTTGTCAATATCATCTTTGCTATGTACTGTATACAGGTCTTTCTTTGAATTCTGAATGTTAGAGTTAGAAGGGAGCCTATTCCAGTACCCTTGTTTCATAGGTGTGAAAAAGCTGCTCATATCACACAGCAAAAACATAATAGTTTGTGCACAAGGCCCCCAATTTTTAGTTTGTAATATTCTTTCATTATTGTCTGCTGTATTGGGGGGTGTGTGTAAAGTGAGATTAAATTTTGTCCTTTCTAAACAGGTGTTCCTTCTAGGAAAAGTAATTATTTTTGTCATTTTTTAATTCTTATTTTATTTTTATTTTTGCAGAAAAACAGGCTTCAGTATGAAGGAAGAGAAAAGACTTTAGTTGTACCTCTGACATTTGATTTTCATTCAGAATTTGACGAGGCTAGTGCTACATCTACATTTACAGGAGTATCAAAGATCGTGGAAGATAAGTCAAGTGACATTAAAAACTCAAAAAAGTAACTATCACGATGACCTCAAACTTTCTGCTTATAGCGTTGTTTTATATTTGTCTTAAGTTAAGCAATGTATATTAAATAAAACTTTGTCATATGGTATATTTTTATAAATTATGAGTTAAGGTATGCTAGATTAGTATTCAGAGTCTAATTCATAATCTGGAAATTCAAATTATTAAAAAAATTTACAGTATTTCACTATCATAGATAATTAAAATTCTGAATTTTTATTTTTAAAAATATTTTTTGAATTCACAATGCTGGGAATGGAACCCAGTGCCTCTCATACGCTAGACAAGTAAGTGCTTTACCACTGAGCTACATCTCCAGCCAAAATTCTGAATTTTTTGGTTTTTTTGAGAGAGAGGGACAGTGAGAGAGAGAGAGAGAGGGAGACAGAAAGAGAGAATCAATTTTACTTAGTTTTTCATGTGGGTTTCATTGCTCTGACTCTTCGTTTTGTACGTAGTGCTGGAGTTTGAACCCACGTCCTTGTGCATGCCAGGCAGGCGCTGTAACACTGAGCCTCCAGTCCAGCCCCCAAATTCTGAATTTTTAAAGAAAGTTAGTCTATTAAATTGCTCCAAATTGACATCAAGATTTATTTTAAACTTTAACTAATATACTACAAGAAAAAGTCTGCCTAGAAAAGAAAACTAAGTCAGGCAATTTCTTTGTGTACTTAACGATGGATAGCCTAACCATGCTTTGGTCTTTCACTGGCATTATAAACATGTGCAATGCTGTATCATTTTCCCAAGCACCAGAAGTGTGGAGAGCCTGAAAAGAAGTATGAGGATGTAGAATCAAACCAGATCAATTGGTCATAGTGTGTTTGCTGTTCTTATCTCATTCTTTTCTGTGTCAAAACCCAGTGCGTGAAGTACCGTTTTACAGATGAAAAATCCACATGTTAGGTTAAATAACTTTTCCTAGGTCTCACAGTTAGCAACTAGCAGGATTTAAATCCCAGCAGTCTGATTTCAGCGCCTATCTTCTTTACCACTCTCTGATTCAATAGGACGACTGCAAGTCCTGGACTTGGTTGCTACGTGTGTGCATTAGAGTGGTTTGTTCTTTGTAAAGAACAAGTGAATAGAAGCAGATCACGGTGGGTAGGAGGATTAAGGTGAGAAGAGCAGGAATTTATTTTGGATCTGTTAAATTTTATACACCTGAGGGACATTCAGTTGGAAGAGTTAGACAAACAACTCCAAATGTAATATAAAACATAATTTGGAGATTTGTAACCACTACCTATTGTTTTGCTTGTAAGCCTTTCTGATAGTGGCATGACATACAGCTTACTCAGATTTTTGTTATTTGTGATTTATCAGTTACCAAAAACATGTCCCCATTGTGTGGCAGTAATTTAAGAAAAATAAGTACATTTCTAGCACAAGTAAATATTAATGGTTTACATAATTTAGCTTTATCACAAACTTCTTACATTACTACTTTGTTTTATGTGGATAAGCCAATGACTTTACTTCAACATTATTTATAGATTTGTCCCTATTAATATGTAATATTTTCATAATACATAGAAAACATGCATAGAATGAAAGTTGGGAATGTGGGGAAGGATAAAAATTGTGTGTGTGTATGCACAGTATGTATGGTTATGTTGTATGAATTCTTTTTTTTTTCACAAAAGGGTAAACTCATGTATGGAAAAATAATTAACTATGAATAGAGAATGCAGCTGCAGTTTATGTTGATGCTTTTGTGTGTGTGATTGTGCTGCTGGGGTCCAGCCAAGTGCCTCACATATGCTAGGCAGGCAGTTTACTACTATGCTATATCCCCAACACATTAGTGAAATTTAATGGGCCAAATTGCTCTTCTTTTAGTTCAGTGTACATCATGTAACCTGATTTGTGTTAGCCTGGTATATAGATTAAGAGGGTGGAGTTTATAGACCAGTTGTCAGATTTGTATCCTAGCTTTGCTTAATATTATCTCTGTGACCCAGTGCAAGTTATGTAACTTCTCTGTGCCTCAGATGCCTCATCTTTACTGTGGGAAATAGTAATAATACATATTCCATGGGACTTTCATGAGAGGTAAATGGACTAACATGTGAAAAACATTTAAATCCCCCTACATATAGTAGACACTAGAAAAAGACCAACAACAAAATATTAGATTGGTTTTGCAATATACCATCACACATACTAATCTTTAAAAATAAGATAGTAAGGAGATACATTTAAGCCATGTTTATATAAGGCAAGCTTTTCTAACATCCTTGATACAATGTGACTTAATAGTTAAAACGCAATGTGGGCAAGAACAGGAAGGGTGGAAGGCATGGAGTCGTTTATGTGAGAGATTTATGCCTTGTTGTATTCAATACAGTTCCTCAGTTACATGGGCACAAGTTCCTTTAAGGCTCCTCGGGGATTCTGGGACGTGAAGGACTTTACCCTCCAACTCTCTGTGGAGAGAATTTCACTAACCACTAAACCTGTTCTCTTTTCTGAACTAGAAGGTGATTCCTCAGGCTCATACAATGGAAAAACTGGAGATTCTAGAGCAAGGTTTCTCACAGGAGTTGTTCATTTGAGAGCTTTTAAAAATGTACTAAGTCCCCCAATCCTTGAGATCATGAACCGGTAGAGTCTGGGTATAGACAGGTTTCAAAGCACTCCAGGTAATTCTAACATAGAGCTGGTGGTTTGAGAACTACTGTTACAGACCTCTTCATTTCCCATTCCTTCAACCAAGTGATCTGAGATGCAGCCTGTCTGCCAGGGGTTCAAACATGAGCATCTCACTTCCTACTGCCTGACTACATCCCAAATGCTTGAGCTTCAGAGGTGCCAGAGGAATCCACACTCACTGGGAAGAGAGATCACTCGTCATTTAAGCAGGGAGGTAGAGTCAAACATTCAGAACAGGTGACTCCTAATGAAGCAAATTTGATGGCAAAAAGAAGAAAGCTTTAGAAAATATGTTGTCTTAAGGACAAATAATCAGAGAAAAAAAGAGATTAAAAATAACCCTTTATGGGGCTGGAGCGGTGGCTCAGTGGATTCGGCGCTTGCCTGGCAAGCACGAGGACCCGGGTTCAAACCCCAGCACCACATACACAACTAAGTGTTGGAGCAACGAAGGCCATGTGAAAAACTAAATAAAGTTGTTTCTCTCTTTCTCTGTCTCTCTCACTGTCCCTCTCTCTTTAAAAAAAAAAAATAACCCTTTATTTATTGAAAATGAAATGGGGAAATTAAAAATAGAATTCAGATGAAAAGCAGATTGATAATTTAGAAGATCAAATCAAGGCAAAATCTTGCAAAAACACTTTCAAAATTATATTGAAAAGAGACATGTAGCACAGTTTAAGGATATGCAATATATAAATCTATACTTAATACTTGAATCAGAAGAGAGAGAAATAGATGGTTAGGAAATGATCCAAGAAATATTAGAAAAATGCCCTTCTTTTAAAGCCGGACTTACATTTTCAGATCAAAAGGATCACCAAGTGCTAGACTTATAGTACAATCACTTAGTCCCAAAAGACAGAAAGAATAGGTTGGTTACAAAGGAAAGGAAATAAAAATCAGTTTTATATATTTCATTTTCACCTGTGAGGGCAGAGAACAGTAAATCAAATGTGGAGAGAAAGAAGATAGTACATTACTTTCAACTTTTGAAATTGTATTTTGATTTGAAAAGCTTTAGAAAGGAATTTACCTATGTATTCCTTCTGAAAAATTACTTGGAGAAGTAAATCCAAATTAAATATGAATAAAGTAAAGATCACAAACTTGGTATCTTTATGAGAGAAAAATGTTTTAAAAATTATCCCAAAATGAAACCTCTGGGCTTCCATCTCACAGTGGCCCTCCTGTAAAAACACAAAACATTACAAAGAATTACCAGGGAAATAACTCCTATGAGATTTCCAGTTGGCAAAGGGCACCCTCCACCCACCATTATGCTTTTGACTGAGCTGTACCTTTCTCTCTTAAGTTTCTTCCCTTCGCATGCCAGTACCATTTCAGTGATCCACCCACAAAGTAATGTGAAGAATTGTTCCTATAATTCCAGCCTATTCGACTCAAAATCAAAGCCTTTATCTATCTATATTCCTCTTAATTCAGCTAAGGTATAATTGCATTGGTACTTCTTGTAAATATAAGAACAAAAATATTAAAAAGCCAGGGACAAGAAGGAAATAGGATGCATTTTTTAAAAATGCAAAAAGCCCCAAACCAGTAAAACATATAAGAATATAGTTATGATCTTATACTAGTGAATTAACCCACAAAATTCATAATTTCAAGTTCCATTCCTGACCTTCCATGAGAATCTAGTATTAAGAACACAATTTATACCCAAGACTTTTGTGTTAATGAGAGAGAGAAAGAGTTAAGTTTTTTATTTTCTCATCTGTTTTCTTTTTTTCCTCCACCTAGTTGTGTGTGGTGCTGGGCATTGACCTAGGGTCCTCGCTCATGCCAAGCAAGCACTCTACCACTGAGCCCCCTCTCTAGCCCTATACCCATAAACCTTTATCTCTACCATTCCTTCCTCCTGTTTCTATCTTTTAGTTGGGAGACAATTCTCCATGAGTCTCTTGCACTTCTGTCCATCTGTGAGCAGAGGCTCTGACTTTGTTGCATACTACTTTGAAAGAATATTGGCTTAGCAAACAGCCTTGGAAGGTAGAGATGGTGCCATCCTCTGGAGCAAGAGCAGGC
This sequence comes from Aplodontia rufa, assembly GCA_004027875.1. Lineage (NCBI taxonomy): Eukaryota > Metazoa > Chordata > Mammalia > Rodentia > Aplodontiidae > Aplodontia > Aplodontia rufa. The sequence goes on from PVKS010010863.1 coordinate 23,985, forward strand.
AGGATCGCTTGTATATTTTAAAAGATTTAGATTTTTCTAAGCTCAGGGTTGCATTTCTGTAGCATAACCAACTCACTCTGTGTACAGGTGTCACCTGGTCTTCTGCCTGTTGTCCTGTGAAATTGGAGCTTGGAGAACTGGTACAGAAACTAATAATCTGTATACTCTTGTTGCTGAGAAATAAGCAGTCCTTGGTCTCTGCTTCAGGAACTCATGTCTTACGCCAGCACAGATGGAACTGTAACAGACTAATTGTTAACTGTATGTAAGTAGGGACAAATCTTGGACCCTTCACAGTTCTTGACACCTATGTCTAGGAAAAGAGCTTGGAAGTAGAATGACAGATATCTGCACCCTCCTTAAAAACTGAGTAGTAAAGGAATTAAGATTCATTCCTTAGTGAATTGTTGAATACCCTGAATGAGATACCTGACAGAATAGAGGGAAACTATATACCCATTTAATCTATCCTACAAGTCTACTTGCTCCTAATTAGCAGGGTTTATAATATAGTTATACCTCAAATAAACAAAAAATATTAATCCAGGTAATAAAATAAAACTTTGTAAAATACCATAAAAAAGCACTATATAAACTAGTTTAGAAAGTCAAGATCATTTGAGGACAGGACTTGTATAGATCTTACAAACCAAATGTGTAGCAATTAATTCAATACATGGCTTGTAAATCATGTTAAGTAAGCATTTGTTGAGAGTCCAAAACAGAAAAGCTGTCATTTCCCAGTATATTCTGATGAGGTCTCAGTTGAAATGAGGAACGTATTGTTGGAAACTGGAGGAAAGGCAATGTTTGTTGTATGTAGTGACAGAGAACTTGGCTGAATTTTGTGTGTGTGTGTGTGTGTGTTTTCTCATATTTTTTGGAATGTAGAACTAGTGGACAATGAAACGGGATATTTAGCTGGAGAGAATTTTAAGCAACAGTGTTAAGAGTGGTTGGTTCTCTTGACCCATACAGTAAAATGCAAAAGAAGAGAGATGAATTGAAGGTGGATTAAGCAAAAAGGAACAATAACTTAACTATTTGGAACTATTCAACTTGCCCATGTTCCAAATATGAAAAAGCAGGTTCCAAAGAGAACACTAAGTTTGTGGTAGACTGACCATAGGATAATGAGATGGATGTGGTTATTGACCATGGACTTAATCAGATATCAATAGAAGGCAGGCATAAAGACGGAGTCATAAAGCAGAACTATCAACTATGACTAAAGGAAACAGAAAATCAGAAAAAATGGTGTAAGACTGTTAGAATTGCTAGACCCAATAGCACCGGACCATCAAGCTATTGCATACAGATATTCAGCTGCAAACATGCACTCTTTTTCAAGACAAAGGAAAAGGACCCCAAAGGCCCAGAGTGCATGATGGGGGTGGCACAGCTCGGACAGAGGGGAGCTGTTGCCACCTTACTTTCAGAGGATGAGACATTTCATGGCAACATCAACATTTTCTAGCATTTACTTCAAAATTCTTCCAGCTTCTGTCCATTACCCAGTTATTAAATGCATTTTTACTTATAGTATTTTCAATTTTCCATGGGTTTCTTGGGACATAACTCTGTTGTAAGTTGAGGGACGTCTGTATAGAAACCTTGACTCATTCCTACATAAATTAGAAATGGACTGATGTCCATTCCCTTTAGTATACTGAACTACTCTAGAAGTATTTTCCAGTGATATTAAATAATAACATAAGATAAAATATAAATGTTAAAGGAACGAATTATTTTGTAAAGATTATTTATTGAACAGCATAAAGAAAAGAAACTAACAATCCACTATAAATTATAAGAGTATATTCATGCATCGCTTTACAGGGATATTTTTGAGAAATGTGCTGTTAGTGATTTAGAAGAGCATATCTGAACTCCAGGAAAGAGGAAATTGCCTTTTTGTTCTATTCAGGAATTCTAAAGGGCAGATCTTTCCCACTTAGTCCACTGACTCACACTCCCATCGCTTTTGGAAACATTGGCATGGGCACACCCAGAAAGAATCCGTTACCCGTTCTTTAAATAATTCTTAATTCCATCAAATTGACCCCAAATGAATCATCATACCAGTCAAAGAATTTGGAGGAGCAGAATTCTGTCTGCATTACACATATGCTGGGATCCTGGGGTTACCATTCTGGTATCTGAACTGTCCCTAACTCTGTGTCCCACCACTTTAATGCAGGCTTTAATTTGTCATGGAACTAATTTGCAGCATATTTTTCTGAAAGGGTTAGTCAACTTGTGAATAATTAGTGTCCCAGCATGCCCTTAATCCTATCATACTAGCAGAAATTTTCCTATCCTCTGCACTTCAAATTATTATCACTAATATTTTTAACTGCTACACAATCTTTTATACTTTATATTTAATAGTATTAATACAACATATTAACATAATATCTAGATACATATACCAGGGACTTTACATATTTCTCCAGATTTGCTTTTTAGATTCATTTTAATATTTTTCTGATTATTTTAATTTAAATTAGTTTTGATTTCTTCCAGATCTCTCTCTTTCAAATGTGAACCTGAATGCAGAAACAGTGATTTTGAAAAGTCAAATTTAAGACCACAATTTGTTCCAACAAATATAAAAAATCAAGAAAGCAAGTCAAAAGGTAATGTTTTATATAACATATTTACTTGCACTTTGATTAATTAATCAGTACTTTTAAATATGCATTATGTATTACTATGTTCAGTCTTGATAATTTTTTTTATTGATTCAACTTAGTTTTCTGTATAGGAGGGAATCATTGCCACACATTTATGAACACATGCATAATGACAGAGCAAGCCAAGGCTGTTGCCAGTTCATGATCTCCCCTCTTTGGGTTCCCCCCATCCCATATTTCCCCTACTTTACCCTTATGTTAGTTGGGCTTCTTATGGAAGTCAAAGGTTCCCCACTGGGTTGATAACCCCCCTACTTCCTCCCTCCAGCTGCCTTGATGTCCCCCCTATTCCCACCTCCCTCCCTGACCCCTCCCTTCATCCCCCAGTGTCATAGGCAAGGTTCCCCCTTCTTGTGTAAAAATTCACTCATGTTGAGGTTATTATTAGCTTAGCCAACTTTCAGTCTGTTTCCGGTTATGTTCTAGCTTCCACATATGAGAAAACATTTAGCCCTTGAGTTTCTGACTTTGGGATATTTCATTCAGCATAATTTTTTTTCATCTCCATCCATTTGGCTGCAAATGCCATGATATTGTTCTCTCTAACAGCAGAGTAGAATTCCATTGTATATATGTACCACAGTGTTTGAATCCACTCATCCAGTGAGGGGCATCAATTTACTATAGTTTAGCTATAGTAAATGGAGCTGCTGTAAGCATTGATGAAGCTGTATCTCTGTAATATGCTGATTTTAGCTCTTTTGGGAAAATACCCAGGAGTGGGATAGCTGGGTCATAAGGTAGTTCCAGCCCTAGTTTTTTGAGGAGTCTCCACACTGCTTTCCAGAGTGGCTGTACAAGCTTGGGATCCTACCAACAGTGTGAAGGTGTTCCTCTCTTCCCATAATCCCTCCAGCATCTGTCATTGTTCATGTTCTTCACTTTTGCCATTCTGACAGGAGTGAGGTGGAATCTCAGTGAAGTTTTGATTAAGTTTTGATTTGCATTTCTTTGATTGCTAGTGATGTGGAACATTTTCTCATATATATATGGGCTTTCTGGACTTCCTGTATAGAGAAATTTCTATTTAGGTCCCAAGCCCATTAATTGATTGGATTATTTGTGGTTTTGGTGTTCAGTTTTTTGAGTTCATTGTATATTCTGCATATTAGCCCTCTGTCTGAGGTGTAGCAGGCAAATATTTTCTCCCATTCTGTAGGTTCTCTCTTGACCCTGTTGACTAATTCTTCAGCTTTGCCAAAGCTTTTTAGTTTAATGGCATCCCCTTCATTTGTTCTTGGCTTTAATGCATGTGCTATGGGAGTCTTGTTAAGGAAGGCGGTGCCGACACCTATGTCATGTAGTGTTGATTCTATTTTTTTCTTCAAGCAATCGTATAGTTGCTGGTTTAATTTCCAGATCCATGAACCATTTTGATTTGATTCTTGTGCAGGGTGAGAGGTAAGGATCCAATTTCAGTTTTCTGCATATGACTGTCCAATTTGTCCAGCACCATTTTCTTCTTTTACTGCACCAAATACATTGTTTAAGGTGAAAAAATCTATAAAATTTTAAAATATGTCAGAAGAAAAAATAGGAATATACTGTGCTTGAATCTGCTTTGTTAGTTTTATAGCTTTTAAATTTACTTTCATATATATATGTCTGGATTGTCTCTTTGTTAAACACAGTAGGCATTTTTCTCTTGAGAGTCTGACAACTGCAATATCAAAAATCTGTATCATCATTGCCTATTTTTTTCTGGTGGTTCTCATTACCTTTGAATGTGACACTATTTGGAAAATTATATACAGGAAATAAATTAAGGATTAGGACAATAGTGTCTTACTGCAGAGTTTTTTTTTTTTTTTTACTATTTCTGCCAGGAGTCTGGAGGCAATGCTTATGAAAACATATCTCAACCCACACGCAAGGCTTTGGTTTTCCTGGAACACTCAGGTGGCAAGAGCACTAGCTTCTACTCTTATCTGCAAGCTTATCTTTTCTGGCTTACTTTTACTGTAAGGTTATAATCTTTTGGGATCCCAGGCAAAATGAATACATTTATTTTTGTTTGTTTTTCATTGAGAGTGGCAAAAGGAAGAATAAAATAAAATATTTCACCTTTTGACTTCGGTCAACTTTTGATTTTTGTCTGTCTCAACTTATAAACCTTCTAAGACCTGAGCTTGTTTACTGATCAAAAAAAATTTCTTTTCAGTGCAGAAGTGGTTTTACCTACTGGGCTTGCATATCTGAGTTCTTACTATCTTCTAGATTTAGGACCGGACGTCCCCTAATAACTGTTATTTCTTTGATGCTCTTTAGATTTTTAAAAATATTTCATCCAAATTTTTCAGTTGCCTTCAACATGGGGACTGATACTAATTACCTGGTGCTCTGTAATGTTAGTAGAAATTTCTAATCCATTTTCTTTTCTAAAACCATAGTGATCTTTTGTTTGTTTGCTTTTTTTTTCAGGGCTGAGGATCGAACCCGGGACCTTGCGCATGCTAGGCAAGCGCTCTGCTACTGAGCTAAATCCCCAACACCCATAGTGATCCTTTTAAAGTTGGTTGATGATCTCCTGATCAAAGCCTTTTTCATGGCTTCTCGCTGCACTTGATAGGAAATCTGTACTTCTTACAAAGACCCTGTGACTTGTGACCTTTGCCTGACTATTCACCTTCATCTGCTGCCTTCCTGCCTTTCACTTAACTACATTTTCATTGGCCTCCTTTCCATACAACTACCAGGCTGACTCTAATAAGTGAGTTTCTCCTCCTCTCTACCCAGACACACTCTTTTTTTCCCCATATTTTTTGTTGGTGCCTTACACATAAGGGTGCAATTTGTTTTTGCATATCCATCCATGCACACAATATAGCAAAATAATTGGTCAATATTATTCTCCAGTATTTCCCCTTCCCATCCCTTTCTCTTTCCCCCTGGTCCCTTTCCTCTATTCTATTGATCTCCTTTTGATTTTCATGCACACTTATACTCTACTCCTCTTTTGCTTACTTCAGTGCATGTCATCTGCTAGGAGAAGTCTTTTCTGTCTATCCTAAAGTGTACCTCCCTCTATCGTTCTTGCTCACCAAAATGTGTTTATATCTGTCACAGCATGCACTTCAATTTATAATTATTCAGTCCTTTGGTTTTTATTTTATTTACTCACTGATGTATGTATCATTGGATAAGAACCGAAACTCCAGGGTCCAGCACCAGTACCCGACATAGGGTAGCTGATCAGTAAATAATTGTTAATTGGATGGACACTGGGTTCCGTATTCAGTTTGTTACATCTATCATCTCATTTAATCCTCAGACCACCATTTAACAGATGAAGAAAGTAAGACTCAGAGAGATTATGTAACCTTCCTAAGATGGCATCACTCACAAAATTGGTGTGATTTTGATGTAGCGTGGCTGAATTCAAAGTCTATATGTTTGATGCCTACATTATACTTTCTTGAAGAAAATCCAGGCCTGGTGATATAACTTAGCAGTGGCATGCTTTCCTAACAAGTGTGAGGTCCTAGGTATAATCCCCAGTACTATGAAAAAAAATTAAAGTAGTCTAGATTAATAAAATTCATAATTGGGAGCAGAAGAATGTTGGGGGGATACTTTCTTCAAAGGTATTAACCTAAGGATTCTTTTGAATAGCACTTATAATTCTGTTTTATTTAAAAATCCATAGAAATGGATTAGAAATAAGAAGTTAAAACTTTATTGCAGAACAGTAAATAGTTGAAAATTATATTGTATTTATAAAAATACACTTTTAATGTAAATCATTTTAGAATAAATTTAGCTCTAAAAATATAAAAGCATTGCATATATAAGCAACAATAAGATTATTAAATTATGTTTCTAAAAAGTTTAATACTAATAAAGAAAATGGTTTATTGTGTTTAATTAGTAAAGCTTAAGAAATGTCATTTGTGTTTGGATTTCTTTAGAGCCAGTACAAGAAAATTTAAAATCAAGATCTATTAGATCCTTACATTATCTTAAGGATACAAGTGAGGTAGGTATAATTTGTATGCTTAATGCTACTTAATAGAAATTCAAGTTAGCCCTAATAATTGTATATATGCTTCTATAGATTCTGTATTCAAATGAATATTAGAATTAAAAAGCATAAGGATGTACCTTTGATACTATGTAAAACTTTGGAGACCACAGAAAATACATCTCAAGATTAAAAACTATACATGCATAATTTAAACATTTTATTTAAATTTATAATATAAAAAGTTTATATCTGTTTGTTAATCTTTTTTTTTAATAGGGACAGTGAGAGAGAAAGAGAATCAATTTTATTTTAGTTTTTCACTTGGCTTTCGTTGCTCTGACACCTAGTTGTGTACGTGGTGCTGGGGTTCAAACTGCTCAGCCACTGCTCCAGCCCCCCTGTTAATCTTTTAAGGTATAGTCAAGACCAATTTTTTGAGCATGGTATAGTTAAATGAAATTATATAATTATAATACAACTACCATTAACAGGTTTAAAAGCAACATTGTTAAATTTTGTGTTGGGTTTTTTTTTTTTTTTTGTGCACATAAACACCTCCCCGTGTATCAGTTACAAACTGATTCTCCCTTTTTTATTGTTTTTCCATAATTGTAAAGAGGTCTCAGTAGGGTGTGACTGTAAACAGCATGCCCAACATATTGATTCATGAACCCTCCCCCCTAAATCTATCGCCTTCACCTGTTACCCTAATCCACATGCATACTGATTCCCAAAGGCCTTGATTCCTCAATGATTTCTTTTTTCTTCTTTTTTAAAGAGAGAAGAACAGTGGTGGCGGTGGGGGGGGGGATCAATTTTTATTTTTAAAGAGAGAAGAACAGTGGTGGCGGTGGGGGGGGGGAGAATCAATTTTTATTGAGTTTTTCACATGGTTTTCATTGCTCTGACACTTAGTTGTGTACATGGGTACTGGGGTTTGAACTCGTGTACTTTTACATGCCAGGCAAGCACTGTAACCGCTGAGCCACCGCTCCAGCTCCCCTCAATGATTTCTTATTTAACTTTTATTGAAACACATATTGGGCCAGATGTGGTGGCACACACCTGTAATCACAGTAACTCAGGAGGCTGGGGCAGGAGAATCACAAGTTCAAAGTTATTTATTTTTTTATCTGGTTTTTGTTTCTCCGACACTTAGTTGTATATGTGGTGCTGGGGTTTGAACTCAGGTCCTCACGCCTACCAGGCAAGCACTCAACAGCTGAGCCACCACACCAGCTCTTAGTGTTTTTTTGTTTTGTTTTGTTTGTTTTTGTTTTTGTTTTTAAGAGAGAGAGAGAGAGAGAGGGAGGGAGAGGGGAAGAGCCAAAGAAAGAATGAATTTTATTTGTTTTTTCATCTGGCCTCCATTTCTCCAACACTTAGTTAAGTATGTGGTGCTGGCGTTCAAACCTGGGTCCTTGCATGCCAGGCCAGGGCTCCAACTGCTGAGCCACCGCTCCAGCCCTAGCCCCAGCTGTTAGCTTTTTGAGAAACCTCCGAGCTGTTTTTCATAATGGCTGTGCTAGCTTGCATTCCCACCAACAGTATGTAAGAGTCCTCTTTTCTATACATCCTTATCAGAATTTTTTTTGTCTTTTTAATGATGAACAGTGATATCTCATTGTGGTTTCAATTTGCATTTCCTTGATAATTAGTGACACTGAGCACCTTTCCATCCACCCATTTGTCATTTGTGTGTCCTCTGTTGAGACATGTCTGTTCGGATCATTCACCCCTTTTTAAATTATTGTTGTTGTTATTGAGTTGTTTGAGTTCCTTAAGTATTCTGGATATTAAATTTAGTTTACGAATATTTTCTCTTATTCCGTGTGTTTTCTCTTCCTCCTGCTGATTCCTCTCTGCCGTGCAGAAGTGTTTTAGTGTACAGTATACCATGTCAATTTTTGCTTCTGTGCCTATGCTTTTTAGGTCTTATCCAAAAAATCTTTGCCCATATCCATGGTCTAAAGTATTTTTCCTGTATTTTCTTCTAGTAGTTTCATGTCTCACTTCTAAGTCTTTTATCCATTTTGAGTTGGTATTTATTTATGGTGACAGGTTAGGGTTTAGTTTCATTTTTCTGCGTATGGATATTTGATTTTCCAAGCACCATTTTTTAAAAATTTATTTATTTTTTTATTAGATGGATATGGAGATATAGTTGAGGGGGAAACATTATCAAACATTCAATAACCAATGCATATATACTTAGTTATTCAGGGCTAATGCCATATCATGGATGTCCAGTTTGGGTTCCTCATGTTGCTGTTTCCCCCAGAAGAACTCCTAAGTTAAATGGATATCTCGTGGAGGGCAGAGATCTCCTTCTGAGATGGTTCCCCCATATTCCCACTCTTCAGTCTCCTAGGAGTTCTTCCTTCACCCTCCACCCCAGCCCCCCTCCCTATGCCTCCAAGTATCCTAGGGAGTCATCTCCCTGTTGCATTGAGAATCATACAGTTTGAAGTTATTATAAGCTTAGCCATCTAACATACTGCTTCCCCATGTATTCTAGCTTCCACAGATGAGAGACACCATTCGACCCTTGAGTCTCTGAGATTGAGATACTTCACTTAGCATAATTCTTTCCATCTCCATCCATTTGGCTGCAAAAGCCATAAAATCACCTTCTCTAATGGCCGAGTAGTATTCCATTGTATATAAGTACTAAAGTTTTTGTATCCACTCATTGAGTGAGGGGCATCTGGGTTGGTTCCATAATCTAGCTATAGTAAATTGACCCAGTCCCATTTTTTGGTCTTTTTCCCAGCATGTGTTTTTGTCGCCTTTGTTGAAAATTCTTTGACCATAAATTCATGGATTTATTTCTGGATTCCCGAATGTGTTCCTTTGGTTGGTGTGTCTGATTTTGGCCAGTACCATGCCAATTTGATTGATGGCAACAGCTGTGTAATAGTTTTGAAGTCAGGTGTTGTGGTGTCTCCAGCTTTGTTCTTTATACTCAGAATTGCTTTGCTTATTTTGCTTATTTTGTGGTTCCATAAAAATTTTCAGTTTTTTAAAAATATTTCTTTGAAGAATGCCATCAGAATTTTGACAGGGATAACAATGAGTTTGTGGATTGCTTTTGGTAGCATGGACATTTTAACAGTAAGTAAGTTTTCCAGTTCATAAAAATGGGATATCTTTCCATTTGGGCTTTCGTATATTCTTAGACTTCTTTATTTCCTTGGTTAGATTTATTCCAAGGCATTGCATTTTAATTTTTTTGTAGTGACCATAAATGGAATTGCTTTCTTGATTTTTTTCAGTTAGTTCATTATTGGTTTATAGAAACATTTCTAAGTTTTACACATTGATTTTTTTTATCCTACCATTTTATAGAATGTGTTTATCAGTTCTAACAATTTTTTGGTACATAAGATCATGCCACTGCATATAGGAAAAATTTGACTTTCTCCTTTATTTCTTCAATAAATTATTGGCTAACAGCTCTGCTGAGGATTCCAGTACTATGCTGAACGAGTGGTGAAAGTGGCCTTATTCCAGATCTACTCCTAGGCTTATTCCAGATCTCAGAGGAAAAGTTTTCATGTTTTCTCTCTAGAGTGTGATACTGGTTGTGGCTTTTTTGTATATAGAACCTTTATTGTGTTGAGGTACATTTTTTCCATACCTAATCTGCTCAAGTCTTCATCATAAAGACATCTTGCACTTTACCAAATGCTTTTTCTTCATCTATTGTAATGATCGTTTGATTCTTGCCCCTCATTCTTTCGCTGTGAGGAATCACGTATATTGATCTGACTATTTCGAGGCATCTTTGCATTCCTGGGATAAATCCCATTCCTTTATGGTGTATAGTCTTTATGATATTGTGACCTTTGAAGGTAAATGGATGGCAATGGAAGAAATCATGCTGAGTGAAGTTAGCTAAACCCAGAGAGTCAAGGGGTGAATGTTTTCCCTAATTTGTGGAGGCTGGACCTAAACCCAGATGAAAGGTGGTCAGACTCATGTATTAGACCCAGCAAAGGCGTAGTAACACATAATCTAGGGGAACCATACATATATAAGTGGGGGAGTGGGGAGGGAAAGCCAGGGGGAATGGGAGAGGGAAGGAAGATAGGGAGGGATCTAGGGAGACGATCAACAATGTAGCATACTCTTTACCACCCCCCAAGAAGTCAAATAATACTTATATAAGGATTTAATTCTGAAAAATTCACAATCATATATATATATATATATACATATATATGTATATATAATTTATTTGGACATTTATACCTCTTATAGGGGCATAATATAGAAGAATTCAAGAGACTGGGGTGTAGACGATGTGGGAGTAACTATGGTTTAGGATCAAAGGCATATCATATTGTTACTTTATATGCATTTATGATTGTACAACTTAACTCCTTAAAAATGCTGTGGGTTCAGTTTGCTAGTACTCTGTGGAGGACTTTTGCATCCATGTTCATCAGGGGTATTGACCTGTAGTTTCCTTTTGTTGCTGTGTCTTTGTCTTGTTTAAGTGTCAAGATAATGCCAGCCTCATGCAATGAGTTTGGAGGGCTTCCCTCTAGCTCGGTTTGTTGGAATAGTTAATAAATGTATGTGTCAGGAATTTATCCACTTATTCCAGATTTTTCACTTGCTGATGTGCTGTTGCTCATAGTAGTTCCTTATGATCCTTTGTATTTCTGTGAGTGATATCAGCTGTAAAGTCTCTTTTTTTCATTTATGATTATATTGATTTGAGTATTTTTCTCTTAATCTAGCTAAAGTTTTGTTGATTTATCTCTTCAAAAAATGAATTTGTCATTTTGTTGATCTTTTGTATACTCTTTCCTTACTAATTTTTATCTTTTCGGGTTTTTGTTTGCTTCTTTTTTTTTTTTTTAAGTTCTGAAGATTGAATTCATTGGTGCTTTTAACACTGAGCTACACCCCCAGCCTTTTTATTTTTGTTTTTTAGTTTGAGACAGGGTCTCACTAAGTTGCTGAGGCTTAACTTGAACATGTCTGAACTAAGCTCAGTTCACCAAATATATATTCCAAAAGCAGCCCACCCCAATAACCCACCTCCTCTAGCCACATCCTACCATCCTTCAGCTACCAATCAGTCACTTCCTATCAGAGGATTAATTCACTGGTTCAGTTGAGGCTTTCATAACACAATCATTTTGGGACTGGAGCAGTGGCTCAGTGATTACAGTGCTTGCCTGGCATGTGTGAGTACGGGTTCAAACCCCAGCACCACATACACAATTAAGTCGTGGAGCAATGGAAACTAATGAAAACTAGTTGATTCTCTCTCTCTCTCTCTCTCTCTCTCTCTCACTGTCCTTCTCTCTTAAAAAAAAAAAAATAACACAATCACTTTACCTCTCAGCTTTCTTGCATTGTCTTGCACATGAACTTTTGGGTGACACCTTTGATCCAAACCATGACAGTTCCATGTGCTTTTGAGAAGAATGAATGTTCTGTAGCTATTAAATGAATATTCTCTAGAGTCTGTCGGGTCCATTTGTTCTATAGTATAGTTGATCCCTGATGCTTCTTTGTGAAGCATCTTTCTTTTCTGCTTCATCTGTCCCTTGTTGAAAGTGGGGTGTTGAAGTTCCAAACTGCTATTGTATTGGAATGTCTCTTTCCCTCTAGATCTAATAATATTGGCTTCATGTATTTGGATGTTCTTGTGGTGGGTGGAATGTATTTATAATTGCTATATTCTCTTGATGAATTACTGTGTTTATAATGCTCTTTTTGTCCCTCTTTGCAGTTTTTGACTTAAATTCTATTTTACTTGATATAGAAGTATAGCAATTCCTGATCACTTTGGATTTTCATTTATGTGGAATAGCATTGTCCATCCCTAATTTTCAAGTCTATGTGTTTCTTTACCAGTGAACTGAATTTCTAATCATCAGTATATGTTGAGTCATCCTTTTTAAAAAGAAAATTATTTGGCAAGTCTATATTTTTAGTTGGGAAATTTAATGCACTTAATTCTTGGTCATTATTGATAAGAACTCACTTCCACCATTTTGTTAATTGTTTTGTAGCTGTTTTGTATATCCAGTGATCTTTTTTCCTCTTGTTTATCTTTGTGGTTTGGTGGCTTTCTGTAGTGACAAAGTCTTACTACCCCTATTTTTATTTGTGTATTTTCTGTACTGTGACTTTCATGTGTTTTTATGATGTTAGTTATCATCTGGGAGCATCCATACATATAGGACTCCCTTAAGCATTTCTTATACCTTATGTGGGATCTAATGGTAAAGAAATTCCCTTGTTTTTTTTGGAGGGCCTGGTTATTCTTTTAAACTACCTTGTAGAAATGACTATTTGAAACTTCTTGACATTTCTTTTAAGAATTATTGGTATGTTCCAATTTTCTACTTCTCAAGATAGTTTTGGTAATTTTTCTTTATGAAAAAGTTGCTTCATTTGTCTTTCAAATCACATATTCTATCCATCTTATAACTCCCCTTCTTTCCTACTCAAACTTACCTTTTATACCCAATCAATATCCCTGCTCGAAATAAGCTGTTTTCCTAAGCATCTTATTACCATCCAGGCTTAGGTTTTTGGCCTCTCCAGAAATGCCATCATTTACAAATCTTATCAAGTTCTTCCTCCTTTATGAAATCTGTCCGTTCCAGCCTTTGATACCCTCTTTTCTAAATCGTTTCTCATTTACAGGATTTATTTATTGGCTTGCTTCTTGGTGATATTACTCCATTACATTATTTACTGTTGATTTATATATGCTAATCATATTTATCTGACAAAAATGTGACCTGTTTATGGCCTAGATTTTTTTTTGTCATTTACCTTATTTTTATTTCATATTATCCAGAACTGAATACTTTCTGTACCTAGTAGGAAAAAAAAATATAGCTCCTAAATAATTGTTTGGTTTATCTGTGAGAATTACTAATTATGCAATCTATACTTATGTATGCATATATATATTTTGGACATGTCAGTACCTGGTTGTTTTTGTTTTGATTGTTGGTACTGTGTAATTAATGCAGGTTCCTTCTACCACTAGCTATACACTTCAGACCTTTCTTTTATTTTTAATTTTGATACAGGGTCTCACTAAGTTGCTGAGGCTGACCTTGAACTTACAATTTTCCTGCTTCAGCCTCAAGAATTGTGAGAATAATAACCATGCACTACAGTGCCTGATTAGATATCTGCATTTTTAAACAATTTTTATTTAGTTTTTCATGTGACTTACATATCTGCATTTTAATAAAAACATATGACCTCATCTTTCAAGCTAACTTAGAAAAAGTTGAATCATTTTCTTTCTAGTTTCCCCTCCTGTACTCAGAGCTGTTCTGGTGTACCTATTCTATGCAGAGAGAGTGCATTTCTACTAAAACAGAGAAGGATTTCTTTTCTCAGTATCTGAACTTTAGATTTATATAAATAAAATTTGCAGAAATAAATTTTTATGAATATAAAGGCTAAGTTTTAGAGACAAAGAAATAAAACTTACTAAAAAGTGTGATAATGTCCATCTCAGAGGAGTATTTGGAGATTTAAATAAAATATATTTGAAAGTCTTTAAAGAATCAGATAACTATTATAATTTAAATACTCAAAATGTGAATGAATAATCATGTGAAATTATTTATCAATAGACACATAGAAAAATAATTTCTAAGATAGGTTTTCATTTTTCCTATTGTTTAGGCAGAAAATGCAGAGCCCTCGCATGATCTGTATTTGCAGACTAGACAAAGATGCAGAAGATCACTGAGTTCTTCAGTCTTCTCTCCTAAATTCAGCAATCAATCTAATGCTTGTACAAAGGGAAGAGACTCTACTTTTACAGGTATACAAATTGCATGCTACTATTGAAATAACTGAAATTTAACTGCATCTAAACTTAGAATATAAGCGTTAAGAAAATCCTATACCAAAGAATATTAATCTTTGATCATACTATTGCTTTAGTCAGCTTTTTTGTTGCTGTGAATAAAAGATCTGACAAGAACAATTTTAGGAGGAAAAGTTTATTTTGAGGGGCTCATGGTTTCGGAAGTCTTAGTCCATAGGTGGCCAGCTCCATTCTTCTTGGCTTGAGGTGAGGCAGAACATCATGGCAGAAGGCATGGAACCAGGGAGCAGAGAGAGAAACTCCATGCCAGATACAAAATACATACCCCCGAAAGGCAGGCCCCCAACGACCCACCTTCATAAGACACACTCTGCCAGCCTACAGCTACCAGTTCACTGATTGAGTTAAGGCTCTCATAACACAATCATTTCACCTTAGCCTTTCCGAATTGTCTCACATGAGCTTTTGGGGGGACACCTTTCATCCAAACCATAACTACCACCATATCATTGCTTAACAGTGTCTCAAGACTCTCTTTTATAAAAAGAAGACTCGATTATAAAAATTATAAAGTCCAGATTCCCTGGTACACCATATAGAATCCTTCTAGCCCTCTAGTCTTCCAACTACAATGCAATTTGATCCATTGATTCCTTCTGGTTTATGGTTTTGTTTTGTTTGTTTTTGTACTAGAGATTGAACCCAGGGATGCTTAGCTTCTGAGCCGTATCTGCAGCCCTTTTTATTTTGAGACAAGGTTTCACTAAATTGTTTAAGGCCTCACTCAGTTGCTGAGGCTGGTCTTGAACTTGCAATCCTCCTGCCTCAGCTGGGATTATAGGCATGTGCCACCATTCCTGACTTCATTCTATTCTTTATGTTCAAAGCATCCTTCTGATAGATTCTTTTCATCTTTAATAGTTGGGAGATTTTTAGCTATAATTAAAAGAAAATCTGAAAAAAGTGAAATCTGACCACATGCAGTTTTAAACAATAAAGATATGTATTACCTCAAATGACAAGAAGTCCATCAGTAAGGTGGCTCAGTTCCAGGGCTGACTAATTCAAGAACTTAATGATACCATCAAATATCCAATCCTTCCATTTTTACTCAACTCTCTTGGTGTAGGTAGTTTATATTTTTAGCCTTATTGTACAATATGGTAACTAGATAACTAGATAACTGTGAAGATAATAATATCTCTTGAAAAATAGAAAAGATTTTTAATCCCTTTGTTAGAAAGATAGAAATGTTTCCCCAAAGAAGACTTTCCATCATGCCTCCTTGGCTAGAAATAGCCTCATGCCTCCATATCTAAACCAAGCCATTAGCTTAGATCAGTTTTTCCAACTTTTAAAATGATTCACAGTAAGAAATACTTTCATTCTTTTTCAGTACTGAGGATTGACCCCAGGGATGTTCTCCACTGAAAAACACCCTACCCCTTTTTATTTTTTATTTTATTTTTTTTCGAAATAGGGTCTTGCTAAGTTGCTGAGGCTGTCCTACTGCCTCTACCTCCAGAATCTTTGGAATTACAGGCACCACCATGCCTGACAAGAAATATTTTAAATACCATATAGAAATATATAAGCATAGATATAGATATTCTGCTATATGCTAGAAGATTCAGGTTCTAGGAGTATAAATTATCATTTTTTCTATTAATTGAACTTGATTGCAATATTTTTGTGTTTTGTAGAGTTATTAGTCAGGATCCATGTGAGATGCTCTGTTACCCTTTATTCGATTTCATTTTTTCAAAGCTAGTTAGGAGACACTAAATTGAATTCACAAAACATAAATGGGTGTCTCACATCACACTTTGAAAACCACAAGCTTAAATCATTCACGATTTAATTCTCTGAGCTGGAAAAGATCCTAGCCTCCCTTGAAGGAAATGGTTGTTGGAAGGAAGATTAGATCTGAAGTCTGCTAGTGGAGATGGGGAAGAAAGGATTGCTACGTAGGCAGTTCTGTTTTCACGTTATCTTCTAAGGCTCTCACATCTCCTTTGAACTCTGGTATACGTACACAATGCAGTGTTACTCAGCCAAAAAGAAGAACGACTTTATGACATTTGCCAGCAGATGGATGGATCTGGAGACTATCATGCTAAGTGAAATTAGCACGATAAAAGCCAAAGGTCCAATATTTTCCCTGATATGTGGAAGCTAATCCAAAATAAGGGGGCAGGGAAGAATAGAAGTAAAATCAATGTTGTAGACAAAGGGGAATGAAGAGAAGGGAGGAGGTGGGATAAGGAAACATAGTGGAATGAATCTGACATAACATTGTTATGTACGGATATGAATACAGCATAGTGAAATTCACCATCATGTACATCCACAAGAAACTAATTAAAAAGAAAAAACTATGGGTAAATGGCAGAAAGATCAATAGAGTAGAGGGAAGGGAACAGGGGGATAGGAAGGTGAGAGCAAGGTAGATAATGTAAATGGAATTAGAACAAATTATAGTCCTATATTTCATGCTTTTATAGTTAGGTAAAAAGGGATTCTACTGTCATGTGTAAGCTAAAAACAGTCAATAAGAAATTTTAAAAATAACAGAAAAGAAAGCATTGTTAGGGCAGTTTGTGCTAGACACAAAGAAAATACTGCCATGTATTTACAATATGAAGCAACTCCAAAGAATTTCCAGGGGCTGGAGCAGTGGCTTAGCTGTTACGGCACCTGTCTGGCATGAGCAAGGATGAGGGTTTAAACCCCAGCACCACATACACAGTGAAGTGTTGGAGCAATGAAAGCCACATGAAAAACTAAATAAAATTGATTCCCTCTCTCTCTCTCTCTCTCACTGTCCCCCTCTCTCTTAAAATAAAGAGAATATTCCAAATGTCAGTGCACAATTTCATTTCCTGGAAGAAGGAACAACACTGAAAGAAACAGTAGAAGATATTCTGAAAATATCCCCATGAATTGTCCACCAGGACCACCACACAGACACATGCACACACTGACCCTGGGGTCCATCAGTGATGGGCTGCAGGATGGAGACCCTTCTAATGGGGTTTCTTCCCTCACTGCAACAGAGAGCACTCCAAGTCTGTGGCAGCAGCATTTTGACAGAAATGTGATGGCCAGACTAGTCATTTCCTTCTCTGGAGCCTGACTATTACCAGACGTACTCAGACTCTAAGACAAAATCCTCCCAACTTGGAGGAGCAAGGTATCAACAACAGAAGAGACGGGATACTACTTCCTGGGAACCGTGTTTGGACTTGTGCAATGTAGAAACGATTCCATCATATGGCCCTTGGGTCATGAGGCCTTCCTTTGTCTAACTTTCTTCCCAAACTGAGTTGCTTACACCAAGAAAGAGGTAAAAAAATGAATTTTTTTTTTTTTTAAAGAGAGAGGGACAGCGAGAGAGACAGAGAAAGAGAGAAACAACTTTATTTAGTTTTTCACATGGCCTTCATTGCTCCAACACTTAGTTGTGTAGTGTTGTGTACGTGGTGCTGGGGTTTGAACGCGGGTCCTCACGCTTGCCAGGCAGGCGTCGAAACTGCTGAGCCACCGCTCCAGCCCCTAAAAAAATGAATTCCGAGTGACAGATACATCACGTGACAGTGGACAGAGTACCCACCGTCATCACCACCTGAGAAAGGTCTCACTAAATGTACAGTTCATAGAAACAAATTTCCCCATGACTTTTTTAAGGCTCCAGCTTCCTTACTAGCCTATTCAGACTGCTGAATGTTGGATGCGTAATATAAGGTAGCTACAACTGGATTTACATGTTAATTTCTAAGACGAAAATTTAACATTGCCCAGGTAAACAGGAATGACAATTTACTCCTATTATTTTCACTTTTTTTTTTTTTTGGTACCAGGGATTGAACCCTGGGTATTTAACCACCAAGCCACATCTCCAGCCCTCTTTATTTTTTATTTTGAGACAGGGTCTCACTAAGTTGCTCAGGGCCTCACTCAGGCTGGCTTTGAACTGGCGATCCTCCTGCCTCAGCCTCCTGTGCTGCTGGGATTACAGGCATGAGCCACTATGACCGGCACTCCTATTATTTTTAGATAAATAGGAAGTTTAGATTTAAGTCACCTGATTCAAAGGTAAGTGAGATGAAAAACAAACATGAAAACCTATGCAAAAATTTAAAAGATAGCTGGAGGTCACATTTTGGCAAAACTCACACCTGGCAAAACAGAAGAAAATTTATACAATCATTGTTCTACATACTGAAGAAATTAAAGAAAATAAGAATTCTATGAAATAAAATTTTGAAAATGCGAAGATAACTTTCAAGGATGAAATGATTACCACAGCTAAAAAATAGTTTGAAGGAAACAAGTAATGCTAATACACAATTTAAAATTATATTAAAAGTAGCAAAGAGTGGAATAAGCCTTTGACTAAACCAAATTGAAGATCTGAAGAGCAGATCCAGGAAAACCATACAGAATGTTATGTAAGAGCACAATAATAACACCAGATTTTAAAAGGCAGTGTATTCAGTGAAGAAAACAGATCTTTATCCCTGAGATAACCTGTGTGTTTTAAGAAAACAACAGAACAAATTGAATGAACTAACTCAAAAGTGTAATAGAAAAGTAACTTTGTGGTAATTTCAATTCCCTATTTTCTTTCTTTCTTAAAGAGAGAGAGGGAGACACAGACAAGAGAGAGAAGAAAGAATCAACTTTTATTTATTTTTTCATCTGGCCTTCGTTTGTGTATGTGGTGCTGGGGTGTGAACCCAGGTCCTTGCGCATGCCAGGCAAGCGCTCAAACTGCTAAGCCACAGTTCCAGCCCCCTATTCTTTTCTCAAAATCAAATTTATTTTTAACCAATACATAAAATATAAAATAATAATAATAGGGTACCAGATAATGTTTTGATGCATGTCTATATTTGTATAGTGTTTAAAATCAGGTTAAATATATATCTTCTCCAACATCATTTCTTTTTTCTTTTTAAGAGAGAGGGACAGTGAGAGAGAGAGAGAATCAACTTTTTATTTAGTTTTTCATGAGTCTTTCATTGCTCCGAAACTTCGTTGTGTATATTGTTATAAATGAAATCAAACATGTGGTTGGGTGTGGGTGAGCAAGGCAGAAATTTTACTTCAGCCAAAGGGCCAAAGAAAAATGCACACCTCGCAAGGAAGTTACGGGTTTTTAATTCCAACCTGACGCAATACTGCCCTTCGCCCTAACTGGAGGAGCTCAAGTGCACAGTCTGCAAGATTGACTATGATTAGGTGGAGGCAGGTGCAAGAGGGAGTAGGCAGCAACTGGGAGAGAATGGGGGGTGGAGGTCCCCACACACGTGGGGAGGGTCATAGTGATTCAGAGTTCACCGGAAGAAGATGGCTGGGTACCGGAAGGGGTCCTTGGAAAAAGGTGGGCGTACACAGGTGAGGAAGTTACTATCTTTAAAGGGGGAGAGGGATCTAAAATGGAGGTAGTAGAAGGAGGTAGTAGGTTATACATCACAATCTTCCAAGTTTCACAGAAAAGACATACATCTTACATATATGGTGCTGGGTTTCGAACCTGTGTATTCACGCATGCCAGGCAAGCGCCATAACCACGGGGCCACCACTCCAGCCCCCAAAGATGATTTCTTTATGGTAAAAACTTTTAAAACACTTTCTTCTAGTTTTTTTTTAAATGTGTAGCCCCAAAAGTAAATAATCTTACTGCAGAAGCCTAAAATATTAAAAACATAACTAGTTAAAATAACTGAGAAAAGAATTTGAACAGTATTAACATTATTTCATTTAAAATGCAAAATAAGGTTATTTTAAAAGTCAGTAAGAATTAAATACATAACATTTCTGTTCTATTTATTGTCTCCTGCATTCTGCCATCTGGGTTCACTTTTATTTTTCCTGAAGTACATTCTTTAGTAATTCTTCCAATGATGATCTATTGGGTGTTAATTCTTTTGATCTTTGTATGTCTGAATTGACTCTATTTTGCTGTCATTTTGAGTGACAGTTTTGTTAGTGAAGGCTTTAGGATGTACATTATTTTCTTTTATACTTTAAAGAGACGAGTTCATTATTATCTGGAACCAATTATAGATTTAAATTATTCCCTGTCTAATTGTCTTTCCTTTGTAGAAAACTGCTCTTACCTTCTGGTGGTTTTGGGATTTTTCTCTTGTTTCTTTATGATCTACATTTTTACAACAAAATGTCTGGATATATATTTGTTCTTATCTGTCATTCTCAGTTTTTGAAATATACTTTTATTGGTTGGAGAGAATTATGAGCCATTATCTCTACAAATACGGATTTTTCACCATTTCTTTTATTTTATTTTTCCAAAATGATTTGACAAACATGAAAGGATTTCAGTTTCTCGTTCACGAGTTTTAGCTGTCATTCCATGTTTCTTATTTGTCTCTCTGTGCATTCTTGGTGAATTCCTTGGCATTTTCTTTCAATTTATTAATTCTTCCTTTGGCTGTATAATCCAATTAATTTTTTATTTCTAACATTTCCAATATTTTTATATTGACTTCTTTTTAACTTCAAACTGTTTTTATCTTACCATCTTTTTTTTTTTTAAAGAAAGAGGGGACAGTGAGAGAGAGAGAGAGAATCAATTTTTACTTAGTTTTTCATACGGCCTTTGTTGCTCTGAGACTTCGTTGTGTACGTGGTGCTGGGGTTTGAACTCGCGCACTTGTGCATGCCAGGCAAGGCCATAACTGCTGAGCCACCGCTCCAGCCCCTTTATCTTACCATCTTATTTTCTAATGTGAATGTCTTTATGTTTTTGAAGTACTTAAACGAAAGTGATTTCATCATACCTAAGATGTCATCAATTGACACCATTAAACTATGACATATGCTAATGTACATCTTAACGTGTGACATTGTGACACTGTGGCATTGAGACATTGTGAAAATTGTCATTCATTATTTTTAGAGTTCCTCAGTTTTATTGCTGAACTTATCTTCTGTGTTGATTTTATTGCTCTTTTGAGCTTTATATTGTCTCATGTAATAGATTTCTTCCTCCCTCCATCATCTGCTATCTCATTCTTCCCTTTCCTGAAATTTTGCATTGCCACCAGTCAGACCTCAGAATCCTGGGGCCATATGGAATTTCAGAGTTGTGAATGGGCTTCCCCTCCAGGCAGATATTTGGGAATGCTTTAGATCCAGTCATCCAGGCCTGGTATAGTTTGATTTAATTCCAGGTTACTCAGTTGGAAGTGGAAAGGTGTGGTTTTTGGTCTTTTTCAACAGACCAGGGGTCCTCAGCCCAGTCCCTTGTTTTGATCAATGGGCCTGTGTTTCACTTGTTTTTCACATGTCTGCAAATGGCATCTATCCAGTTGCTGAGGCCAAAAAACCTAATATCTCTTTTATGTTCCATATCCAATCCACCAGTCAGTATACATGGACTGCTTAAGTGGAAGGCAACCATGTCCCATCACTCACACTCCTATAGTCCTTATCTAATCCTACGATAAGTATGTCTTATCCTAGACCACAGCAACAGCCTCCTACATGGCTGCTCCATTGCTACTCTTGCCACGCATTCTCCTTTTCCTCCACAGAACAGACTGCCCCTCTCTAGGAAGCAGAGTGATTTTTGTAAAACAAAAATCAATCTACTTATTGTTCTGTTGGAAAGCCTCCAAAGGATCTGTTGTAACTAAAGCAATGATCTCTCTGCCCCATGGCTTATGTGGCATATATGAACTGGCCTGCTGCTTGTCCATCTCACCTTACTCCACTCTCCCCATTATTCACTCCAGCCCAGCCGGTTTGGTCTTTCAGCGCTGGGGCTGCTTTGGCTATCCCAAGGTGAAGTACCAAGTTAATCTTCTTCCATAGCACCTACAAGTATTTGAAATTGTATTGTGTATTTAGTTGTTGGTTGATTTACTTTTTTATTGGCTAAATAAAAATTGATTCTCTCCCTCTCTCTACCTTACTGTCCCTCTCTCTTAAAAAAAAATAGTGACCTGACACATTAGAGAGACTTGAAAATTTAGGAAAGCTTTCTTTTGTGACAAATCTTTTAAGACCACACACGTGTTCCACCTGCCTTAACACTGAAGTCTTGATCTGTCTTCCAGTTCTATCTTCTTCACTCAAGAATCACTTACTTACTGAGCAGCAAATACAGGTCAGATGCTTTCTATGTTATTTTAAGTTGTAAAATATTTTATAAGAGATATTTTCTAAAAATCCATAATGGATATGTCTTTATGATTTTTTTTTTATAATTTCAGCTCAAATCGAAAAAAACCCTAGGAAATCATTGGAGTTGATTGGTTACTTACAAGATGATGTAAGGAGGTAATTTATTTAACATTTAAAATATTTTATTGATGTTTCTAGTAGGATTCATTTTATATTTTAATAGACTGGAATGAATTTATTCTAGCTTATTTTTAACATTTAGTTCCATAGTGCTATATAATGAATGGTCCAAGATAACTCAGCTGTTTGACTTGGAGTCAAATGGCAAGGGCCTGAAAAAAAAAATGAACAGAGAGAAGGGGCTGGAGCAATGGCTCCAGGGGTTACAGCACTTGCACGGCATGTACAAGTACACAAGCTCAAACCCCAGCACCTTGTACACAGAGCAACGAAAGCTGGGTATGAAAACTGAATAAAAATTGTCTCTCTCTCTTTCTCACTGTCCCTATCTCAAAAAAAAAAAATGAGCAGAGGGAACACAGTTATGTTTTTGTAGTAGAGAAATGAATTTAGTTACACTGTAACACGGATGTGAAAATGTAGCTTCTCTTTTTTTTTTTTTTTTTTTTTTTTTTTTTGCATCAGGTTCTGACCTTTCTCAGGAGCCTTTCAACCTCTGTATAAGTTTTACAAAAAGTCCTATTAATCCAGTGTGTTTTAAACTTTGTTTAGAGCTATAATGAACAGCCTCTTTAGGTTTAACACATCTTTCTGTTTCTTTCCAAGAAAATATCTGAGGAGTATACAGGTGAGAAGCTCAATGAACTTTGTGCACTGAGTTAAAGCTCCCTCCAAGGGTCTTGGCCAGAGCCCTTGCGCTGTTGTCAGGATGGGTGACCCCAGGATTCATGAACCCATGGTGTGTTCTCTCTGAACTTGGTTAGGGCCCACTCTTGACCCTCACTGGTGTGGTAGCCCCTCCGGGTCTCTCTCATGCCCTCCAGCCTTGTTCTCCTCCCACGACTGTCTATACCTCATCTAGGCCAATCCTTTGCTACAGGTTACTTCAATTGTGCAATGATAAGCCCCTGGGCTAGCCTAAAATCACTGTCCATATCCTGTGTATACCAAAGAAGCCCCAGAATTAAAACTATATCCTCCACCACGCTATTTATCCTCTTAACAAAAGTTAAGTCACCTTATGTTGGTACGAATCTGCCCTGCAAATCTTCTCTCACTCTCAGCAAAGGATGTGGCAAATACTTCTCCACCTGTGGTGCTCTCAGCCTACATAATACACTCCCCCCATGCCCCAAAACCAAAGAGCCCCAAGCAGGACTGTCTGGCTGCCACCCCAGCTTTTGCTGTTTTCTCCTATAAACCAGACTGGTGTCTTTTTTTTTTTTTTTTTTAAGAGAGAGGGACAGTGAGAGAGCCAGAGAAAGAGTGAAACAACTTTATTTAGCTTTTCACATGGCCTTAGTTGCTCCAACACTCAGTTGTGTACGTGGTGCTGGGGTTTGAACCCGGGTCCTCATGCTTTCCACGCAAGCGCGGAAACCGCTGAGCCACCTCTCCAGCCCCCAGACTAGTGTCTTAATCAGATTGAAAGTCTATGGGACAGGGATTGGTGATGTTGGCAGTGACTTCTAGGGATAAGGAGAGGCAGACAAGAACTGAAATTAGTCCAATAAACAAGTCCCTGTGTTCGTTTTCAGGAGAAAGTGTCCTCAGATGAACGATTTCAGTACAAAGGAAAAGAAGTCAATTAGAATTAATAAACCAACTGAACATCGTTCAGTAAGAAAGAAAAACTTGCTCCCCTTGTGCTTCGAGGATGAATTGAAAAATCCAAAAGCCAAGATAATCAACGTTAGTCCAGCAAAGACAGAAACTTGTCACACGGTTGTAAGAATGTCTATTATTACTTAAGAAATACTAAGAACCTGGGAGGACAACCTAGCTTGAGCACTATCTAGTCAGGAATCAACCATAGCCCAGCCTGCTCCATGGGGGCTCTTGCTATTGTTACCCATCAGTTACAACTCTGATGCTGGTGTGAGGTACACACTTTCTGCCTTTCAAAGGTAGCTATGGCTTCCAGCCTCTCACTAGAGTAGTTTCTACTGTCTGCAATTTTTCACACTGCCTACTTTTTTTTGAAGACTCTCCTGGGTGTTATCTGATCAGCAGAGCCTGTATCACAAGCCTGTGCTCCAGCCTCAGGGAGGCCGGCGGAGAAGGCCTGCCTAGAGTTTCTGCTCTACCTAAGGGCATACAGACTTGTAAGGCAGGAAATTTCCTGAGGGGTTGGGCAGACCAAAAATGTGACAGATTTCTGCTTCTGTGGCTAGGAAATATTGTCATTACCAATGGATCACAAAATACATCTTTTGTCATCTTTTCAGTAATGATAGGCATTAATGTACCTTTCATACTAATAATACTCATACAAGATGGATTTATTTCACTAATTATATTCTAAAGAAAAGTAATAATCATTGACTTACATTTACAAACTAAATACTAATAATATGTGTGTATGTGACCAGGGTTTTTTGGGAGTTAATGTTTTTACTTAGGACAAGACATAGAGATTATGAAAACAAGGGGAAATTTAAAGTGTAGCTCATACAAACAGATTTTGTTATTATTGTGGTAAAAATTATCTATCTTTAACTCAACCTATTACTTTGGCCATTTTATTCTGCAACCATATATTGAATACCTTTTGTGTGTTAAGTATTGTGTTAATTATTGGGATAAAATAGGTATAACCATTATCAGATAATTTTAAACATTTTGAATTATGTATTAGAATATCTAGATGTTACATTATTGGTATGTAATCAGTTATATCTGTTATAACTTTTGACACAATCTTTGTTTTTTGTGTGCTCTTTTAAATTTATGGAACATAGACACTTAAAAAATGCCAGACCAATGTTTTCATCCTACACAGAAGAATGTTCCTTCCTATATGAAAATTAAAATATTTGTAGCTTTCTTACCTCAACAGACTTTTATGACTAAGTAGATTTTTCTTTAATTCACAGGAACAAAAGGATACAAATCCCATAATTTTCCATGATAGAAGACATATACAAATGTTACTTTTGACAAAAAATGGGCTTTCTCCCCATCTTTTGGAAAATGAAAAAATTGACCCTTGTGAAAGAACAAATTTTGTTTTAGGAAGAAATCGTGCAGTCCTCAAATCTTTAATTGGTGATCAATTGATTACTCTTTCCAAACCAAAAAGAACTATGCATACAGCATGGGGAAAAGATAAACGAGCCATAACTTGGGAAGCGAACCAAAGAACAGCAAAAGAACAAAAGGGAAGTGGTAGTGATCAGCCGCCAGAAGACAGACGTAGGAGTACAAGTTGTACTTTCCCACTGGATTTTTCCGATTTCACACCCAAAGTTGTGGGTTATCCTGATAAAACTGGTATTCAAAAAAAGAGTAGTAAAACTTGCAAATTTGAAAAAATGTTTTCCACAGTGAGACCATTGCACACACAAAAAATCAGTGCCTCACATAGTAAATGCTACTCAAAGACTCTGAAAAATACGCTCAATGTTCATAAATTAAGTGACGTAACACCATTGGATGATTTGTTAAACCCGTAATGATAATTAAATGCCTCTGAAAATATCACTTGTATAGTAATACTTGGGTAACAAGAAGCAAATAACAAAGTTTCAAGATGACAGAAGAAATCCAAATAATAATATTCTAATGGATGACATAAGAAAGTAAGGGATGGGGCTGGAGCAGTGGCTCAGTGATTATGGTGCTTGCCTGGCACGCGTGAGGATGTGAGACTGAACCCCAGCACCACGTACACAATGAAGTATTGGAGCAACAATAGCCAAATGAAAAACTAAATAAAATTGATTCTTACTTTCTCTCACTCTCTCTCACTGTCCCTCCCTCTTAGAAAACAAAAAAAGCAAGGGGTAGAAACTGGAGTTACAAATTGACGGTCTGTTTGAGAAAAATCAACATTTTTTTAAGGAAATATCAATGAGGGGGACTAGTCTATGACTTCTTACTATCTCAATTACATTGATCAATTATTAGCATTCCTACAGGAAAGTCTGATTCAAGACCAAGACTGGCATAGACTGACTGGATATTTGTTGTTGGATGCCAAATAACATCAGTAATCTTGTTCCATAGTTGAATATCAAACATACCATTAATTTATGAATATGGAATTAATCATAGCATTTTAGAGAAGCATGGGAAAATATCACATTAACAATGTATGTAGTTAAAAGGGCTTTGTAAAATTCTGAGTAACTTTTTTTGTTAGACATATTGGAACTTCATTGCTATATGATGCTTTTTCCAAGTGTAACCTTGACTTTTTTAAATGAATGATTAAATAATTTAAAAGAACAGCTTATTATAGGTGAATTTTCTGATGTTCTTTTGATAAAAAAAAGTTCATAAACTTTTCTACTATAATCTATGAAGAGTAAAAGTCTGAAATATCTATGTGGAACAGTACCAAAAAATCCCAGTTGATTCTGAGAACAGGTCAGCCAAGATGAACAAGTCAGTTTTGTAACTGTAAAGGAGAGGTTAAAAAAAAAAAAAAAAAGCCCCATCAAATAAGGAGGGAGAAGAAATGCCACAGACGTAGAGGAAAGGACATAATATTAGGTAGGACTGAATCAACACAATTCACTACTAGTGACTTCCCTTCATCTGATGACAATTGTGGAAAATTTTTACAAATCCTGTATGAATGGAAAAGAACTATTTCCTAAAATAATTTTGTAAATCACAATAAAGGCAGAGTACTGCACAGTTTAAAAAAATAAAAGAACAGCTTATCCTTAGAAAGTTAAATAATTTTGATAGAAAAACCTATAAAATGTATTTTAATTGTTTCTCCTTAACATAAACATTATAAAAGCAGAATTCATCTTAGAAACAAGTTGCATTTCAAAAGTTCATTTGTAATCCATTATTTTGGAATTCAGAATGTATTTTACATAAAAAAAAATCTGGGGGTGTATAGCTTTCTCCTCCTCCTACTTTTTAATTCCATCTGGACCTCCAACCTACTAGACAAAGCCACCCATGTTCAGGGCTGGTCTTCCCCACTCTGTTTGCTGTGACTCACGTGCCAATCTTCTCAGGAAATACCCTCGAAGACATGGTAGCATGTTTTACTACTTTTCTAGGTGCCCTTCAATTTAGTTAAGTTGACCACCAAACATAACCATCACCATCCCCAACTCATATCTTCCAATGCACTTTTTCAAAGTCCTCTTGTCAAAGATTCTGATTCTTGGGCTGGAGCGGTGGCTCAGCAGTTAAGGCGCTTGCCTGGCATGCACAAGTACTAGAGTTCAAACCCCAGCACTACGTACACAACGAAGTCTCAGCGCAACGAAAGCCATGTGAAAAACTAAATAAAAATTGATTCTCTCTCTCTCGCTGCCACCTCTTTCTTAAAAAAAAAAAAAAAAGATTCTGATTCCATAACATTTAAGATCACTCAGTTGGTGCTGTTAGAACTGGGGAAGTCTCATAGAGCAGATTTGTGTCTTAGAATCTTTAGATACTCTCCATCTGACACAGGTACAGGACCACAAGTGAGTGCGGGTGGGGTGGCAGGGAGAACCATGACAGTAATTCAAAATGTTTACAAGTCGTCAATCTTCCCTTGCTTCCTGAGCCACACTCCCATGGAACTCAGATTCTAGTACCCTGGACCAGCCTCACCCCATTCCCATGCCTTCTCCAGCTCCTAAAACACCAACCTAGGCTGAGTCTAAGTCCCTACTTGTTCCTCTGTGAATAATAGAAATTTAAGATGAGTTTTCTACCTACAAAGAATGCTATCTATGAGAACATCACATAGTTAAAGGTGACATGACATTTTAGCATCTTTTTCAGAGTATTTGCAGCACATCTAGAAATTTTTCTTCCAGATAGAGTAATAGGTCCTTGGCATAAGCAAGTCAGAGCTATACCTGAGCATAATAAGATTTATCCCTATCTTACACACATGTGCACACACAATAGCTTTTAGTTGAACAGTGCAACCTCTGTATTTAGAAATCATAGTGGAAAAATTTTGCCTTTTTCTGGAACACAGAGCTCCTTCCAGTATTGACTATGTAGCCTTGGGTAGCATACCTTTGGAATGGAACAGTCACCATTCTCAAAGCAACCCATGTTATTTTCAGGCCTTGCTAAGACACTGGTCAGGAATTGGGTAGTACAAACAAAGTGGATAATTTAAGAATAATAAAGTGCTACTGAAAGGTGTGAGGGTTCATGTAGTGGCCCAGGCCTACAGGGCTGAAGGGAAGCCAAGATTCACAGAATCCAAAAGAACAGGATGTGGTACCAGCCCATGGCAACACCTCAGGGAGGAAGCTGAGCCAATAAATACCTGAACTCTGCTCTCCTCTTGCCCATTTGAACTTCTGGAGTATCTCATTGGCTAACATCAAGCCAAAAGTCCAGAATTTATTCGGGTGGGGATTTACAGTGAGACAAGAAAGGGCACAAGTTTTAAGGAGGTGCTTACTCTCAGGTCTGTGCAACAGCAGAGTCAAGCCTGAGAGTAAGTGCATCCTTAAATTTTGAGTCCTAGATGTCTCTCTTATGACAGTTTAGGCCCGACCCTGTGTTAAAAGAGTCTTGTGAAGTGATTCATATAAATCAATTTTATTGTGTTCTCCTAAGGCACAGAACAGAGAGCCAAGTCAATTTGAGGGTTAATTGGAAAATATTCAGCACAAACAGTTAGGAAGTTCTCATTGTCATGTTATAAAACTGTGGCTTTCACTAAACCCACTTGAATCCATTGCATTTGTTCTAAGAACAATACCTGACCTAGTTATATTTCTTGTAAGTATAACTTTCAAAAAGTTAAGCTCAACTCTACTTTAGAAATATCAACTGGACATTTCTAAGTTTTATTCAATTAACAAAGAGATGATAAACTAGCTTGAAAGAAAATGTGAAGACATATTTATATAGTCAAAGGTAGCTAAAAATGCTAAAATGAATATGCTAATACACGCAAATCTAGTCAATACCATAAAGATGAGGAATTGAGAACTTTGGGGTTATCTCTTCTGCTGGAGGGAAATCAATGCTATCTCTGCAGATAACTTCATTTGTATTGCTATAGACAATCCTTTGCATTATTATTGGCTTTCTACAAGTTAACCTCTTCTAAATAGCCCTAGACTTAATTAATCCATCAAGTATCCATTAGACAATGTCCAGTACCTACTGAATACATTCAGTAATCACCTCTCCTATCTCTAAGTACTGGATAATGTTTTTAAACATTTCTCTTCTGCCTGGAAGCCATTTAGATATTTAATGACACCAGAAACTCTTCATTTTTCTCTGGGAGTCAGGTGCCCAAAGGTGGATGCAGGTGTGGTGTGAGTAAAAGTGTTTTATTTCAGTACCCAAAGGGAAAACTAAAACCAGCCATTATTAAAGCCAAGGGGGTAATATTAACTGTAAATCCTATTCACTGCCTGTCTTACTCTAAGGAAAACCTTTATTGAAGGCATTCTCTGCCCAGAAAAGAGCAGGGGTTATGCATGTACATGAGACAACATGAAGAGGATAAAGACTCTGATAAGCCGTAAGCAGGCATAGACTCTGAGGTAGCATTTAATTTGTCAGTATGCCTATAGAGAGACAAGAGTTTATTTGATCCAGATACCACCCTTTTGTGTGAACAACAAGTCTTAGAACCAAAATATGGGCTCAACATTTCAGATATGAAATATGTGTTTAGTGGCTCTTAATTGGTAAGTGGTGCTTCCAAAGGCAGTTTATTTCTTTTGCCCTTTTTTTCTCCTACCATCCTTATAATTTTCCTCCTTTCTTCCATCATTTTGCTTGTGACCTCAGAGATAAAGAAGGTCTTGAAACTCTTCCAGACTAGAGTTGTCTATAATAGAGTGCTTAGAAACGATAGAAACATTTGTATCTGTGCTTAGTAGAGTAGCTGCAGCCACATGTGACTTTGAAACACTTAGAATGTCTCCAAGGGCAGGGCTTTTAAAATTCAGCATTAATAACATTTGGGGTTGGATAATTATTTGTTATTGAGGACAACTAAATTTTTAATTAAAAAATGTTTCTTGAGTGCTTATTATGTGCCATCACTGAGCTACCTGCTAGGAAGGTAACAGTGACTTGAACAGACATGGCTTCTGCCCTGGTTTTTGTTTTTCTGCCACTTAGTTGTGTGTGTGGAGCTGTGGTTCAAACCCAGCTCCTGTGCATGCCAGGCAAGCACTGTAACTGCTGAGCCTTCACTCCAGCCCCCTTCCTTATTTTTTATTACCTTGAGCGTTTTTCATGATTACTGGTTCCCAAATAGAGTTTTAAGAGAAAATTGTGAAGTCTCAGCTTCTCCCACAAGAGGGAAGAAGTTAGAGCATATATCCAATGTCTGGTCTTTTCTGGGACTGGTTTCTTTCTGCCTCTCCTGTTTCAGAGCATGGACAGAATTCAGTATCCTATAGACGCCTGGGGGCCACTGGAACAAGAGGTGGGTGTTTTACTGCTATTCTAGAGGAGCCACCGAATAGACAAAGGCCATACACTTAGCAACCTCTCCAGTGGAGAGAGGGGAAATAGTGAAATGTGTATCGAATATTCTAGCTCTCAGCAGCCCGCCCTGGCTGGCTTCTGTTTCATCTGACGTGAGTGAATGAATGAAGTTGAGTACACTTTAGAAGTCTGGGGCCAAATTAAGAACCAAAGAGAGTGACTTGAAGGAGCTCCAGAGAACTGGTAGCATTTCAGACAGCAGAGAGATCAAAAGATTGAAGTGAAGGAAGGAAAAGAAGGAAGATAGAGAAAAGAAAGAAGAAACAGAAGAGAGAAAATAGATCTCTCTGTTTGAGAATGTACATGTACAAGTCTAAGAAGAGGCATGTGCAGAAAAAGTCTGAGAGATCCTTGGAATTTCCAGCTGGGCTAACCGAGGAACGTCTTTACCTGTATGAAACCAGTTGGTTAAGACTAGAAGAGGTTGCTATTTTTATCAAGTATCTCATCAAAGGTTCAAAATAAATCTCTAGAAACTAACCCAAAGGAAACCCTAAAAAATAATTATTTGACAAAGAATTTAAAGTAATTGTCATAAAGATAGTCATGAGCTTAGGAAAACAATCATAAACAAAACAAGAATATCCATATAGATAGAAAATGTTAAAAAGAGCCAGACAGAAATTTTGGAGTTGAAGAATGAAATAATGGAATAGAAAGATTCACTGAAGAGGTTCAATAGCCAATTTGATCAAATAGCAGAAATAATCAGCAAAATCAAAGACAGATATTTGAAATTTATCTGGTCAGAACAATAAAAAGAAAAAAAATTGAAAATGAGTTAAGAAAGCCTAAGGCAGGGATGGGAAACTGCTTCGTGGATTAAAATATGCTTTAAAGAATTTTCAAAAGGGAAAGGGAGGGTCTGGAGCAGTGGCTCAGCAGTTACAGCGCTTGCCTTGCATGCATGACACGAATTCAAACCCTAGCGCCACATATACAATGAAGTGTCAGAGCAACAAAAGCCACACAAAAAGCTAAACAAAAATGATCCTCTCTTTCTCTCCCTCTCTCCCTGTCCCTGTCTCTTTAAAAAAAAAAATAGGAGCTGGGTGTGGTGACACACACCTGTAATCCTAGCAACAGTGAGAGACTGAGGCAGGCGGATCATAAACTCAGGGCCAACCTGGGCAGCTTAATCAGAACCTGTCTCAAAATTTGAAAAGAAAGAAAGAGAGAGAGAGAGAGAGAGAAAGCAAGCAAGCAAGCTGGAGAGCGGAACCCAGTGATAAAGCACCCCTGGGTTCAATCACCAGTACTACAAAAAAGGGGTTGGGAAGGATAGCCACATGATGGCTCTCTAGACCTACTAGACACATTGTTTCAATGTTGGTTTAAGATTCTAAAATTCCTGGGCTGGAGCAGTGGCTCAGTGGCAGAGCACTTGCCTGGCATTTTTTTTTTTTTTTAAGAGAGAAAGAAGAATCAATTTTATTTAGTTTTTCATGTGGCTTTCATTGCTCTGAGAATGTTGCACACACGGTGCTGGGGTTTGAACACGCGTCCTTGCACATGCCAGGCAAGTTCCATAATCACCGAGCCACCGCTCCAGCCTCAGAACGTAGGCTCTTGATGAGATATATGCACTCTGATGTTCCTTGGCAGCATTATTTGCAATAGTCAAAAGGAGGAATCAGCCACCATTTACAGATCAAGGGGAGAAAAAAATTGTTGTACATTTCTACAGCAGAATATTATTCAGCCTTGAAAAAGAAGAAAATCTTCTCCTATGCTATAACATAGATGAACCCTGAGAACATTACATTAATGGAGTAAGTCAGTCACAGAAGGACAAATACTGTGTGATTCCACTTATATGAGATATCTAAAGTAACCAAACCCAGAAGAACATGAAGTAGATTGGTGGTAGACAAGGGCTAGAGGAGGGAGAAATGCACTATTGAACTTTAAAAGCAGAATCTAAGAATCCACAGCATGAAATCTGAGTACATTCTAATAGCAATGCAAAATCTGTGCATTGTGCCCTCAATGCGAATGGGGTGGGGGGCATAAGGGAGGAAAAGAATATATCTGTTAATAACTCAAGCTATTAAGCTTCTTAAGGTCATGTGGAAATGGTGTCTGGGATTAGTGATGGTACTCGTGGAGTATTATTTATCTTATTTGAGACCAAAAGCAGTTAGCCAGAGGTGTGGGGTAGATTTTGTTGGAGGGGGAGATTAATCTATACGTCAAGTAAGGAGCAGGAGCAAATCTCCAGAAATAAGAGGATGGGTATGAGGAGCGAAAGAATGTCTAGGATAAGCAGAGAAGGGAGAGCCAAAAGTGGAGTGTTGTGAAGTAGCAGGAGATTTTGTCCTAATCAGATCTGAATTTTTACAAAATCACTGTGGTTGCTGTGTAAAGGAAAATTTGGATTGGGAAACAGCTATCTAGCCTGACGACTAGTTAGAATGCTGTTGTGGGAGTCCTGGTGAGGGAGGCATTCAGACTTGAGAGCTTTTTAAGAGCTTAACACAGGCAGGTAAGAACAGAGAGGCCTTGAAGATGACAACCAGCCTTCCAAGGTGAGCAGCTTGGGAGACGGAGATAACTTCTATTAAAACAGGTATTAAGTTATTGCTTCTCAAATACAAACCTAACCTTTGTGAAGCTGCTGCTTGCATGCCTGTGGATCATGTATCTGCTTGGCTGGCTGTGTTACATTCTGCTCTAGGTGGCACTAGAAAGAGGCTGGACTCCAATTGTAGTTGATGTTTCAAAAATACTACAGGTTGAACAGCTCTAATCTCAACATTATTGGTCCCACACATTTTAGATAAGAGATAATCAACTTGTATTCTTAATTGGGGCAAATCAACATCACATTTCCTCAGGCAGTTATGGAAATGCTTAGACACTTTGACATGGAAAATTCTTTTTTCCCTATATTGATTTGTAAGACCAACTGAAAGCAGTTTACTTTTTATATGTCAGGGCCAGCAGGATATTATCACAGTCTTACTTTTTTTTTTTTCCCCACATTTATTAGAAGTATATTGCGATACAGGATACAGATAAGGAGGAAACATTGTCAAAACTGTAGCAATCATTGTGTATAAACTTTGATAACCAGGGGTAATGCTAACACATCGATAAGCTACTATGGGTTTCATCTATTGCTGTTTCCCCCAGAAGAACTCATGTGTTAAATGGGTATCTAGTGTAGGAATAACATCGGCTTCTGGAATGGTTCCCCCATCTTCCCCGTCACCAGACTCCTATGAGTTCTTCATATACCCTACCCCCTCCCCATCCCCTTCCCTCCACCTCCAAGTTCCCTAGGGAGCTTTCACCCCTGTTGTATTGAAAGTCATTCAATTTGAGGCTTTGTTAGGTCAGCCGTCTGTCCTACTGCTTCAACATAAATTC